>MNCI01008307.1:189747-202672 GCA_015680685.1 Gnetum montanum | reverse complement strand
AATGGTAGAGAGGTAAAAGTTGAGGATGCCATCAGGTTGTAGATGCATCTGACTTGGCACATAGGCCAGCTGGTGAAGGAATCTTAGGTTATAATCCCTAACATTTTCCCTAGGTAGCTTTCTTAAGTTGGTCAAGTTACTTGATGCTATGGCAAGGCTTATGAATTTGTCAAACTGAGTCAAAAACTTATTTTTGAACTCTTGCCATGAGGTAATGGAGGCATTAGGGAGCATCAGAAATCATTGAGTTGCTTTGGTTCTAAAAGTTTTCACAAATACCCTACATGCACATCATTTTGGACAATGTTGTAGATGCCTAGTAAGGTTTTAAAACATTGTACATGTTGGCGGGCATCACTAGTAGGGTTTGTGGGGTCATAGAACAAATTTATATTTTGAAGTGATTTTGGGATATCATGATAATTAGTGAAGTTGAAGGGGTTGCTAACCAATGGAGCTGAGGGTTGATTGGCTATCATCCTAGTATGGGATCTCCTAGGAAAAAAACTTGAAAAATATGAGACTCATTGTTTCCTTAATCCAAAGAGATGAGTGATTGGTTAGGAAAGTTCACTCATAAAACAAAACTATAAAATGTAATTATTAAAATAAAACTATAAAATTGTGTAAAAGAAAAGAAAATATTGAAATAATAATTCTTTTGATAAAGAAAAACACTAAAATATGCTATTTTTTTCAATATATATATATATATATATATTAAAAGAAAAATAAATGTATAAAATTGTGATACTTATAAAATTAAAAGGCAAATAATAGAATGCAAAATTTTAGGAAAATAAACTTAAAATTACATAATCAAATAAAACCACCTTACCTAACCTAGGACTAAGGTAAGGACCACCAAAACACAAATTCGAAAATGGGATTGAAACAAGGATTTAAAGAAAAAACAACAACAACAAAAAGGAAAAAGATTAAAGAAAAATGAGTGATGAGACCTAAAAGTTTTCAATAAATGAAATTTTGAGAACAAGAAATAAAAGACTAGAAAATTCTTTGAAAAAAGAAATTCTTCAAGGCAAAGGATAAAAACAAAAATTTTAAATAAAACAAGTTTGAAATAAGAAAAATGAAATTTTTGGGAAATAGAATAGGGACTAAAAAAAGGACAGAAAATAAATATTTCAAAGAATGAGATAACAATGGCTAGAAAAATGACAAGAAAAGCTGATAAACAAAAGGTGGGAGAAAGGTCCTCCTTCTAGCACAAAAATGGTGTTGATGTATAAATTTTGGTCACACCAACACCGAAAAGGAAAACTTGTTTTAGGAGACTATTACCTAGGGTGCCTTCCGTATGGGTACGAAAACCCAAGAATAGTCTCAACTAGAAAGGGCTACGTAGCCTTTTACAAATAATAAATTAGAAAGAAATCTAAAATTTAAATTAAATAATTATCTTCAATACAATAAGTAATTAAAAGAACTGAATTTTCCTTGGTCCCACTGATGCTGCTGGTCCGTGATTACCGATGGTATTCACTACTAGGTAGGAAGACCGTGATCGCCATGGGAGAGGGAGAGAGAGAGAAAGAAAAAGAGAGACTACCCACTGTAGTCCACACAGGGCAGCAACTGTAGTTCTTAAAGCCTACCACCATTTGCCACCTTTTGTGCAGCGTCGTAGAGAGGAAGATCATCCACCCACGTCTACACCACCCAAACAAGCTCCTATCGTCGTCAAGAAGACTTGCAAGGATCTGATTTTGAGTCACTGGCTCCTACCTTGGACCCTTCTCGAAGATCAACTAGAAGCCTATAAAGAAAAGAAAAGAAAAGAGGAAATTGCTACTTAGTGGAGAGGAAGCTGCCTCTCTAGATTGATAGCCAGAGCCCCTCCAATTGATAGCTAGAACTCCCTCCATTTGATTGATAGCTAGAACCCTCTTTTTCTTCCTAATTTTATAGCCACTACGACCATCTAGAATGATGCTTATGTTTCATGTAATCTCCACAGAAACTGCCACCACTTGTGTAATAATGCCCACGTTCTCCAATTAAGTGCCCACTTATGTCCATAACTTCTGAAATGTCTACCACTAATGTTCATAACCACTGTAACTTCCGAAATGTGTATCACTAATGACCATAACTACAACCATTAATGACCACCACTTGATAGTTTACATGCCCACTATTCACATGATTTTTATTGTGGTTATTAAGAGAGAGAGATAGAGATATTGATAATCATGGCCCCATTAGAGCATGGGAGTGTTAACATCAACACTCACCTATGATGATCAAAAACCTTTTCGATGATGGGGAATTGACACTAGTCATGATGAAGGGGAAAGTAAAAATAGAGTGCCATGAGCTTGCATATGGCCATTGGCCATGTGCTAGTGGGCTTCATTGGCCCATAAGCAAATAAATTTTTAAAAAAAAGTTTAACAAGCATCCATCCATCATCATGTCCATGACTCATGACCCATAATGATGACCCTGTTTTGTTTTTTCTTTTTTTCAGTAGAGATATGAGAAAAAGAGCAAGAACCAGGAATGACTAATAAACACACGTGAAGGTGTGAGTCATGGCAAAACCTTTGACACTCCCAAAGGCCAATCCATGCAAATGCAATGTTTACCTCACAGGCTCTATTCCAAACTTGATTTCCGTATGACCCAAACTTTTGGTTACTAAAGTAGCCCTTTTGTGATTTCCCTATGTTTGTTTATTCATTCATACTCCCTATTTTCTATGGTCTATGTCATGCTGATGCCATGAATCTTGATTGCTTGCTGGTCAATGAAATGAAGTTTTTTGGAAGATTCAAAGCAAGAGAAGACAAGTATGATTTTAATCCACAATGCAAACATCGAGAACAAGGCAATGATAATATAAGGCAAGGCAAGGTGACCATTTCAATGTATATGTACAAATCCAAACAAAATTTCATTGGAAATTATAAAAACGTACTCATTGTAGATTTAATGCACTTTTGTATGCACTCCAGAATCTAATGTGAGTAGTTTGTCAAAATTTATCTAGAATTGCGAATCTCTAGTGTATAGGTAAATGCATATATGCATCAATGGATATGGATGCCACTTCAATACGTAAATGCATGTTACAATCTCCCACTTGGTCTCCATATTTAATCAAATTTAGAGTTCAAGAAATAAATGCATTAATCATGACATAGCACAACTAAATAAGAGTTTCATTAAGACTATTGTTGAGGTCAACCTCACTCATGTTATCACATGTGACCATGATCAACAGTAAAAAAAAAATCTTTATAATCTTTTGTGAGTTAGCTAACTATGTTTTATATTTAACTTCTTATTCCACAAATGTAATGTTAGTTCAAAGGATTCTTTGAATCTTTGAAGGTAATAAAAGATTTGTTTGAATTCTAGTTTCATATTCATTTATTATAGAAAATAATTTAAACTATAAACTAACTTTTGGTTTACTTCTACTTTAATTAATGCTAAGTGTAGTAAATGGAGTATAATGAAGGAATTAAACTAAAATACAACTTGTGATGTCCAACTCTAAAGCTTTATGAATAATGAGCATTTAAGATGTGAAAAACTATCAACTATGTTACATATAGAGAACATGAACTAATCTCAAAAACCATTTTTTTGTAAGAAATTAAAATGAAGAGAGGGATTCAATGAAAGCCCCTTTTGCTCTATGGTGAAACTCCATAACTGTAGTAGTTCATCAAGATTCTACAGAACCTTTTTCTTTTGCATTGCAAGTGCACATCTTCAAATAAAACAAACATATTACTCAAAAATATGGAATGAGTGAAAGCTACACTAGATTACTTTTATTGTGGTTTGCATTAACAGCCTGTCATTTCTATACCCTCTAACAAGTAGTTGCCAACGTCTTTTCCACCTACTCCATTGTCAATCAATTGACATTTCTATCCAGAAACTGTCCTCATGAAGCAATAGTAATACCAAAAACTTGGCAACCTTCTTGCCAACTTTCACCACTTGATTTTGGAACTTGCTTTCTTCAATCTACAAGAGTCTTAAGGACTCTTCAAGTTCTTCTATATTCCTTGCTAGTCATCCTTGCACTCTGACCTTCTAGCAGTAATTCTTAGGTGATTGTGATTAAGACATTGTAATGGTTCCTGGTGGCCAGTAACCAACTCTACATCCTCTACCCATGCCAAAATTGAACTCTACTGCCTCTACCCATGCCAAAATTGGCAATTTTCTCAACTACTCTTCTAGCACGATTCAATGTCATTGATCCTTTCAATTACCACCATACAATTAATCAACATGGCATGACGACAGTTTGGCATGATGGTGGTTGACGGGTTTCTTCTCTCACAAGCCACTATTAACCAGAAAAAAAACCTTAACCAGAAAAAAAACCTGATGTGAGGGGCATAAAAGGAGAAGGGAGAAGCAATAAGAGGGTAGCCACAACCTGCAGCCAACAGGGGGACCTCTTCTTAGATGGATGCAGGCTCTTCTAGGACGTTGGGAGGAAACTGAGATCAGGTTCTAGCTCTCTCTCTTTTGATCAGCAATCAGGGCCTCCATTGACTACAGTAGCATGTTCCAATAGCCTTCTCTCTCCAGCACAGTACTTCATCGGTTGGTCTGACGAACAAAAGAGGCTATGCAGCAACACTCCAACAGGCTCAAATAGACGCTGCACATGAATAGTAGATAGCAATGCGTCAGCGGTAGGAAATGTGTGGGAAGTAGGTGGCAAGTTCTCTCTTTTGACGTAGATGCACACTCGCAGACAGCACGTCAAACGATGACCGCGTAACACACGTGTGGCAGGCAGGATAGATGACTACTCCTGTTAGAAACATTGGAGCAACAGAACCATCAAAATGGCTGCAACATTGTTCCCTCTCTTTTCCCTACGTTCTAACAAACGGCAGACACCCTCTCTCAATGGAGAATCGGTGGTGAACACCCAACGAAAATAGAGCACCTCTATTTACAGTAAAGAATAACACTCAATTTTACCTCTAAAACTACCCCCTCATCTTCCCTCCCAAATTTGGAGGTTTGCTGAGAGCACTGCAGACGTGTGCAGAATTTTTGGTGGGTTCCAAGGAGAGCAGCTACACACTTTGTTGAAAAAGTTGTTGTGCAATACTACCCTCGACTAGATGCATGTGCACCTTGAAATGTGGTAATTGACAGTGGACTGCACACTAAACGATGGTGTGCAAGGTGTGGCCACATATAAGTATGGCAGGCTTCCTCTACATTTTATTTTCTCTCTCTTGTGCACTCTCTCTTGTGCACAGAGACATGTAAACAAAGGGTGATGCTAATGGACACATTTCTCTCTCGCATGACAAATGTAGGATCCATCTTCCTCTTCTATCCAGTGGTAGTTACGAGTAGTGTTGCGGCAGCATCCACAATGGACCAGTAGCAAACAAGCTGCAGTAGCAAGACCAGGGAAATTTTGAATTTTTCTTTTGGATTGTTTATTATGCTATCAAATTGCACAAACATTCAATTTAAATTTTTAATTATTTTATTTGGTTATTATTTTTAAAATGTTGCATAGCCCTTTTAAAAATAATTTTAATAATTTTACTTGGTTTATTATTTTTTAAACTAGTTTCAGGCTCCGAAAATGAGTTTTTCCTAGGTGTTGGCGTGTCCAAAATTTATGCATCAACACTTTTTTGGCACGCTATAAGGAGGGCCTTCTCTCACCTTTTTAGTTTAGCTCTTTTTGCCATTTTGTTGTGGCCATTTCATTTCCTAATCTTTGTCTTCAAAACCTTTAATTTTTAAGCTTCCCATTTTCTCAAAATTGTTGTTGCCCAAATCTTTCCAGTTCCATTTTTAAATTATTCAACTTAAAATTTATTTTTTCTAAATTGTTTTCCTTTTAAATTTCAAACATTTATTTTTTTGTTTTTTAAAAATTATTTTTTTATATAGCATATTTTAGTATTTTCTTTCTTTTTGTCAAAAAAATTTCTTTTTAAATATTGCACATTTTAGTGTTATTTTAAAAAATATATATAATACTATTCCAATATTTATTTCTTATACTCAATTTTATAGTTTACTTTAATGTTTATAATTCAAAATTTTTGTTTTATGAGCACACTCGCCTATCCCAAACCATCCAATCACTCTCTCCTCACATTAAAGAAACAATAAGCTTTACATTTTGCAAGTTCTATTCCTAAGAGAACTAGAACTAGGATGGTAACCCATTAACCCCCAACTCCCTTGGTGAGCAATGCCTTTAACTTTACTAACTACCATGGCATCCCAAAATCTCTTTAGAACTTAATTTGTTCTTTGATCCCACAACTTCTACAAGTGAAGCCCACCAACACATACAATGTTTTGAAACTTTACTAAGAATCCACAACATTTTACAAAATGATGTGGCATGTAGGGCATTTGTGACAACATTTAAGACTAAAGCAACCCAATTGTTCTTAATGCTCCATGATGCCTCCATTAACTCATGGAAAGATTTCAAAAATAAGTTTTTGATTTAGTTTGATAAATTTAAAAGCCCTACCATAGCATCTAGCAACTTCACTAGCTTAAGAAAGCTACATAGGAAAAATGTTAGGGATTACAACCTTAAATTTCTCCATCAACTTACCTATGTGCTAAATGAGATGCATCTACAACCCGATGGTATCCACAACTTCTACCTCTCTACTATCAATCCATTCTTTGTTTATGCCATCAAATTTGATCTCAACATAACATAAATACAAGGAGCAATGGCTAAAGCTGTTGAGTTAGAACAAATAACCCTTATAAATATCATCCAAACCCAATTTGGGATGATGAGTGTTGGTAATGCTATGCCTCAAATTCTTTCCCCCTTTCAACTGACACAACCTTCAAGAAATTACTCTCAAGGCCCCACATCCTCTTCATTCCTACCATCCAACATTTGTTTGAATGATGACTAATCAAAAGCCTTGATCCAATCTATTATAAACTCAAATGGAACATCAAATTCTATTGAACCTCTAACTCAAACGCAAACTAGATGACTCAGATATTGACTTCATTGTAAAAACTTTCCAATGAAGTGGTTAAAATAAAAAAAAACAATAACAAAGGTCATATAAAACTAGAAAAGCCAAGTGCTTCAATCAACAATGATTATTGTCATCTTCATGCATGAGGCAACATTTTGAGAAGACTTGTCCTCAATTCTTAGCATTATATGGTGACAATACCCAATACCCAAGGACATTATATGATCCTTAATGTACCTCATGAAATAGAAAACAAAGAGGTTTTCTCATTAGAACAAGTTATGGTAGGTGACCATAACCCACATAACCCTCACTATTGTAGACTTAGTGACATTGTGAACACTACATAGCAACAAACTAGGAATAATTCTTACACACCTCCAAATAGAAGAGTTCCTAGTCAAAACAATGTAAATAACCAATTAGGGTCATCCCAAGTAACTACCCCACAATGACCAAATCCCCCTTCTATGCTTAGAAGAGCCCCAACTCAACAAAAAGCCAAAGATGAACATAGGAATTATGATCTGGTTAAGGATCTAAAAAGAGTTAAAACCAACATTTCGATGTATGACCTTCTACACTTTAACGAAATGAAAAAGGTGATTTTCAATATAGTTCATACACCTAAAGCCCAATAAGAAAAATCCCCAATACCTAAAAGGTAAGTTCACTTTGCAGAAAGTCTTGACACACTATCAATACAAAGCACAAATAATTCCCTGTTAAGAAAGAAGGACCATTCCCCTTTCCTAACCACTTTGATTATTTTAGAAAAGAATGTCCACAACTATTTAATGGATTCTAGTACAACTATTAGTGCCATGCCTCTTGATGTATGTAAGGCTTTAGGAGCATAAACGATACAACAAATAAAAACTGTGATTCAACTTGATGAATCTAACATACCTATAGTATGATCATTAAAAGGAGTAAAGGTACAACGTAAACAATACCCTACATTTACATCTTATACAGATATCCTAGTAGTTGACATGTTACCCACTTATGGTGTGCTCTTATCTAGGACTATTGGAGCTAAGTTTGGGGGCTTCTTTAGGTTGAATTTCTCAGAATTATCGATCCCTATCAAAGGGAAATATGAGTATATGATTATACCTAGGGAACCCTTTTATAAGCAAGTGGTAACAACTTTCGATCAACAAAATAAATTCCTAGAAAATCAAAACATTAACTTGTATGTTGGAGTTATTAAGGTTGAGCATGGAGAACATGTTGTAAATGACCATGTGAGTGAAATTACAAAAATAAATCCTTTTTCTCATACAAAGTCCACCCAATCCTATTAAACTTCTAGAGAAGGTGAAAAAATCCATGAAGATACCTTGTCTTATCATCAATGTGATGGATTTCATTTGAGTGATCCACCACCTTTAAGAGAGGACAAAAATACAAATGATATCCCAACCATCAACACATTAGAAGGTGTTCCAGATTTTGATGATGACATATCCCTTAAACATATTCCTAGAGAAGTTGTGTTCGATGACTTACAAAAACTTAAACTTGTTAGACCCAAAATTAAAACTCATACAAAAGAAAAGCTCAATGAAATTCTAGGACCTAAGATTATTTATCTTATGAAACATTTAAATTTAGTGCCTAATAGAAAATGAATGAACAAGTTAAGATTATGTCTTGATCATAATTATTGAAAAATTGTTAAACAATGTCTTTACAAGAAGTATGTTGGTGAAGTCTTTAAGATAGGAGACCTAGTCTCAAAAAGAGGTAGAACATTTGACTGAGTAAATCTTCAAGGTATGTTCTCTCCTATGTGGTCAGGTCCATTCCAAATTGTAGATGTCATTACCCCCAATGTGTACAAAATTATTGATTTTCAAGGGCATAGGTTGTATAAGAATTTTAATGCATTTCATTTGAAGCATTTCTACTTAGGTATCCCATGTGGACACTTGGTAGATTCTTAGCTGCATGTCTTCTTCCCCTTTGCTTTGCATTTCATTTGTATCTAGTTTCATTGGCATATTTTCTTTACATTTTTATTATTTCTTTCTTAGCATATTGATTTCATTTTTACATTCTTCATATGATTTTAATAATCATAATGGTCATTTGAGCTACTAGATGTTGGATCATCATAACACCATTTGAAAATAATGTAAGTATAATATAATAAATATTATTACTATTACATAAAGTCTACTTTATAATATATATTTCAATAATGTTATGATTCTTCTTAATTGATTCTAAGATTTTAGTTTATTTGTTATGTTGGGTTATAGGGCATGGGATTTATTCAAACTTATCAGGTAGTCATCATGATCATGTGAGTGTAGGACATGTAATGTTGAAGAATGGTTAGTCATAATCACTAGGTGACCTTGGAAAACTCCTTTCTCCCCTCTCATAAGCTCCATACCTCAAATGTGATGATTCATAGCTACCCTGTGAACAATGGGATGAAGTGTATTCATTTTCACTTGAGAACCCATAGCCACCCAAGAGATCTACTATGATACCATTAAATTGTAATCAAAGGCACATACATGAGGGTTGAACTGCACCATGGGCAAAGTTCCAAAAGGACCATGTTCTTTGGTAGTGCAATTAATTGGTCAGACTCATGTTGGAATTCCTACCTCAAGAATGAAGTACACTATGAGAAAATTTTTCTTAAATAGAAAAAAGGAAAAAGAATGAGGATCATGTTTATTGGTAGTGTAATAAGTTTTTGATTGTGATGGGGTCTAGCAACAATCCTTACCCTAACCTCCATTTCCCCTTACGAATCTCTTTCCAAGAAAAAAAAAAGATAAGGAAAAATCCAAAAGTTGTGGCTTACTATGATGTAACAAGAGCCTGTCCTTCTCATTAAGTTTGGTAAAAGTCTCATGCTCAGATAGTCTACATACTTTTTACTTTTACCTTGTGAAAAGACTGGGAATGGGATCTTAATCATATATAGATTTTGATTAAATAAGATGGTGTGGTTTGGATGGCCCACATCTGGTTCTCTTTAATTATTTGGTTATTTTAATCATGTTTAGATCACTATAATTTACTTTTAAGTTTTCATTTTCTTATTTTGTGATGTTTTTGATTCTCTATCTATTATAATTCCTTTTAAAATTTCATGGTTTTAGTTTCTCCTTGCACTTGCATGCAATTTGTAGTTTGGGGGCTAAATGTTGAGGTCAACCTTGCCATGTTATCACACGGGGCCATGATCAATAGTAAAAAGAAAAAAAATCTATATAATCTTTTGTGAGTTAGCTAACTATGTTTCATATTTAACTTCTTATTACACAAACGTAATGCTAGTTCAAAGGATCTTTGAATCTTTGAAGGTAATAAAAGTTTTGTTTTAATTCTAGTTTCATATTTATTTATTATATAAAATAATTTAAACTAGAAACTAACTTTTGGTTAACTTCTACTTTAATTAATGCTAAGGTTAGTAATTGGAGTAGGATGAAGAAATTATGCCAAAATACAACTTGTGAGCTCCAACTTCGAAACATTATAGATAATGAACATTTAAGATGTGAAACACTATCAACTATGTTACATATAGAGAACATGAATTGATCCCAAAATCATTTTTCCATAAGAAATTAAAATGAAGAGAGGGATTCAATGAAAGCCCCTTTTGCTCTATGGTGAAACTCTAGAATTCATCAAGATTCTAAAGAAGCTTATTTTTTTCTTTTTTTGCATTACAGGTAAATGTCTTCAAATAAAACACACATATTACTCAAAAATATGGAATGAGTAAAAGCTACACTAGATTACTTTTATTTGTGGTTTGCATTAGCAACCTATCATTTTTGTACCCTCTAACAAGCATTTGCCAGTGTCTTTTCCACCTACTCCATTGCTAATCAATTGACGTTTCTATCTAGAAACTACCCTCATGAAGCAATAGTAATGCCACAAACTTATTAACCTTCTTGCCAACTTTCACCATGCAATTCTAGAGCTTGCTTTCCTCACTCTACAAAAGCCTTAAGGACTCTTCAGTTTCTTCCATATTCCTTACTAGTCATCCTTGCACTCTGACCTTCTAACAGTAATTCCCAAGCGATTGTGATTAAGGTGTTGTCGTGGTTCTTGGTGGCCAGTAACCAACTCTACTGCCTTTACCCATGCCAAAATTGGTAGTTTCCTAAGCTACTCTTCTAGCACTATGCAATGCCATTGTTTCTTGCAATTACCATCATGCAATTAATTAACACGATGTGACGGTAGATGGCATGATGGCAGTTGATGGGTTTCTTCTCTCATAGGCCACTATTAACTAGAAAAAAGGTGACATGATGGGTACAAAAGGGGAAGGGAGGAGCAACAAGAGGGTAGCCACATCCTGTAGCCAATAGGGGGACCTCTTCTCAAATGTATGCAAGCTCTTCTAGGATGTTGGGAGGAAATTGAGACTAGCCTCTAGCTCTCTATTTCTTTTGATCAACGATTAGGGCCTCCGCTAACTATAGCAGTGCATTCTAATAGCCTTCTCTCTCTGACATGGTACTTCATCGATTGGTCTAACAAACAAAAGAGGCTACGCAGAAACACTCTGGTAGGATCACATAGAAGGCATGCATGAATAGTAGACAATAGTGTGTCAGCAGCAAGAAATGTGTAGGAAGTAGGTGGCAGGTTCTCTCTTTTCACACAGACGCACACTCACAAACAATGGTGCATCAGACGATGACTGCTGTTGATGCGTAAATTTTGGACACACGAACACCTGTGAAAACTCGTTTTAGGAGACTATCGCCTAGGGCGCCTCCTGTATGGGTACGGAAACCCGAGAATAGTCTCAGCTGGAAAGGGCAGTGTGACAAAACAATAATAACAATATTTTAAACAAAATATCAAAATAAAAGCTTAGATTTAATTTAATATTTAAATACTCCAGTTTAATTTAATATTGAAAACTTAAAATAATTCGTGTAATTTGCAAAATGATAAATAATTCAAAAGTTAAATTTCGTATGTCCTGCTGCTGTTGCTGAAGCAGTTGTGAATGAGGACCGGGGTCTAGTGCGAGGCAGAAGTCATCCTGGGCGTAGCAGCGGGGCGTGTTGCAGCTAGGCCGGGTCTGTGTGCAGCTGTGGGAAGGAGACTGTAAGCCACCGACACCACGGGGAATGCAAGCACTCGAGCCGCTGAAAATGCAAGCGTGTGTGCCACTGCAGGAGAAGGATGCGCAGCGGCGGTGGTAAGAAAACCAGCAGCGGCGGGTGGAGAAAACAGTATCACTTTGTTTTCCTTGTAGTTGAACAGGATGGAGTCGCTGTTGGCGAAGATGAAGAGGTTGCTATCTGAGGACAGGTGCAGGAATGGGTAGAGATTGTTCTCCACGTTGGCCTTGCTGGTCTGTCGCAGAAACAGGAGCGAGAACGAGCACGACGGCGCCGAATAACTAGCAGCGGCGGAACAGAAAACAGCAGGCACGGCAGTAACGCGGCAAGCAGAGGGGTGGCAACGCTGCAAGCGAAAATAGCGATGCAACAGGGACGGGGGAGCAGCCGCGAGCCAGGATCTGCAACACACATGCAACGCGGCAGTCGGTGGACGGCACAACGCAGCAGGCGGAGACAGCCACGTGGCGGGGCAGAAAATGGAGAAGCTGCAGTGGCAGGCTCAGCAGGAGGACGCGGGGGACGCGGCAGAAAAGCGAGGTGGCTGCAGCGGAGAGTGACGGCGATGCAGTGCAGCGACGGCAAAATAACGATGCGGCCGCAGCAGAAACAGCAGCGGCAGAAATCAATGGCGCAGAGGGGAAGAGGGTGACGGGAGCGCAGAGGACGCGTGCAGTAGTGTGGGGACACGGCAGACGGAGGGCATCGGCAGGAGCAGCGGCAGACAGGAACCAGCGGCTGCAGGAGTCAGCAACGGCAGCGCAGCAAGAAGGCTACGCAGGGCAAACAACA
>MNCI01008307.1:144469-188839 GCA_015680685.1 Gnetum montanum | reverse complement strand
CCTGACCACATAGGTGAAAACTTAGTTTGAGGGCCAGTCTGACCAGACGCTCTATCTCTCTTAAGGACTAGATTGCCTACTTGAAAATTTTTAACTGGGTGTTTTTTATTGAACCGTCTCTTGACAATTTGTTGATGCTTAAGATTATGAAAACCAAGACCTACTTTTACCTTGCTTGATCGTTTTCTATAAAGTTTTTCCTTAATATAAGTTTTAATGATAGGTCTAGGTCTTGGTGGGTCGTCGGATATAGCTTTTCCAGTAGAATGTTTCATGGATGTATTATTAAAATTTAGCACACCTTCAAATGTTTTAAGAAGTAAGGTCTTATTTATGTCTTTATCTTCCCCTAAAGGTGGTGGATCACTTAGACAAAATCCATCGTGTTGTGGATAAGGTAAGGTGTATCCATAGTTTTCTTCACCTTCTCTAGAACTTTGATAGGATTTAATGGGGTCTGCATAAGAGATAGGACTTTTTGTAGTTCCACTTACATAGTCATTTTCATCACATTCACTACACTCAACCTCAATAACCCCAACATAAAGGTTAGCATTTCGATCTTCCAAAGATTGATTTTGTTGATCCAAGTTTGTTACTACTTGTTTGTAGAAGGGTTCTTGGGGTATAGTCATGTATTCAGATTTTCCTTTGATAGGGATCAATAATTCCGAGAAATCTGACCTAAAGAAGCCCCCAAACTTAGCTCCAAAAGTTCTAGATAAGAGCACACCATATGTGGGTTTCATGTCAACTACTAGGATGTCTGTATAGCATGTAAATGTAGGGTAGTTCTTAAGTTGTACTTTTACTCCTTTTAATAACCCTACTACAGGTACGCTAGATCCATCTAGTTGAATTACACTTTTAGTTTGTGGTATCATTTGTGCTCCTAAGGTGTTACAAATGTCAAGAGGCATAACACTAACAGTTGCACCCGAATCCATTAAATAGTTATGGACATTCTTTCTTGAAATAATCAAAGTGGTTAAGAAAGGGGGATGATCCTTTCTGCTAGACATAGAATTATCCATGTTTTGTATTGGTAACGTGTTAGGACTTTCTGCAGAGTGAACTTTCCTTTCGGGAATTGGGGATTTTTCTCTTTGGGCTACAGGTGTATGAACCATATCCCGAATCACTTCTTTCATTTCGTTAAAGTGTAGAAGGTCATACATCGAAATGTTGGCTTTCACTCTTTTTAAGTCCTCAACCAAATCATAATTCTTAGGTTCATCTTTGGCTTCTTGTTGAGATGGAACTCTCCTAAGTACAGATGGGGGGTTTGGTTGTTGTGGGGCAATTACTTGGGATGACCCAGATTGATTGTTTCCATTGTTTTGACTAGGAACTCTTTTGTTTGGAGGTGTATAGAAATTGTTTCTAGTTTGTCGTTGTGTAGCATTCATAATGTCACTGATTTTACGGTAGCGAGTGTTGTGTGGGTTAGGGTCGCCTACCATGACTTGTTCTAATGAGGAAACCTCTTCATTTTCTGTCTCATGAGGTACATCAAGAACCATGATAGGGGCTTTTCCATTTTGTTGCCCTTGGGTATTGTCACCATACAATGCCATGAATTGAGGACAAGTCTTTTCAGAATGTTGCCTCGTATTATGAAGACGACAATAATCATCATTGATTGATGCACTTGGTTGTCCTGGTTGTATAGGGCTTTTACTATTGTTTCTCTTTAACTCAACTACTTCATTGGATAGTTTTTGTAGTGAAGTAAGTATTTGGGTCATCTGATTTTGAGTTTGGGTTGGTGGTTCAACAGAATTTGATGTCCCATTTGGGTTTATGATGGATTGAATCAAGGCTTTTGAGTTGTCATCATTCAGACCAGTGTTGGATGGTAAGAATGAAGTGGACATGGGGCCTTGTGAGTAACTTAAAGGTGGAGTTGATTGAAAAGGAGAAACAACTTGAGGCATAATATTAGGTGTTTGAAAACTTGGTAGGAGTGGGTTTGACTGCATCGGGTTGTAAACACTCACCATCCCAAATTGGGTTTGGATGCTGTTCATAAGGGTTATTTGCTCTAATTCCACAGCTTTTGACATTGCACCTTGTATTTCCATTATGTTGGGATCAGATTTGATAGCATAAGCAAAGAATGGGTCGATGGTAGAGAGATAGAAGTTGAGAATACCATCTGGTTGTGGTTGCATCTCAGTTGGCACATAGGCAAGTTGATGGAGGAATCTAAGATTATAATCCCTAACGTTTTCCCTGGGTAGCTTTCTTAGGATGGTAAAATTGCTTGATGCGATAGCAGGGCTTGTAAATTTGTCAAATTGATTTAAAAACTTGTTTTTGAATTCTTGCCATGTGTTGATAGAGGCATCAGGAAGCATTAAGAACCATTGGGTTGCTTTGGTCCTAAATGTCGTTACGAACACTCTGCATGCCACATCATTATGTATAATGTTATGGATCTCTAATAAAGTTTCAAAACATTGTATGTGTTGATGTGCATCATTCGTAGGGGTTGAAGGATCGAAGAATAAGTTTATGTTTTGAAGGGATTTTGGTATGTCGTGGTAGTTGTGAAAGTTGAAAGGGTTCCTTACTAAGGGAGCCAGGGGTTGATGGGCTGCTATCTTAGTCCGAGGTCTTTTAGGAATTAAACTTGGAAACAGTGAAGCTCGTTGTTTTCTCGAAGTAGATTGACGAGTAACTGGTTGACTAGGGGTAGGAGTATGAGTTCTTTGTTGGGATACTCCGCAAGAAACGTCACTCATAAAATGAAAAATAACAAAAGCTAATAAACTGTGAAAATTAAAGAAAATAAAAAAAATATTTAAATACTATATTTTTTAATTTTTAAAAATTTTTAAAAGAAAATTGAAATTGTAAAATTTCAGAAAAGTAAATAAGAAGTAAAATAATTTAAATCACCTAAATTAAAAAAAAAACAAATTAAAAGGATTGCTAGAATATAAATTTGGAAATTTTGAAAATTTGAACTTAAAATAAAGCAGTAAAACTGAAAATAAAGGGGCAAAAATTAAATAGACAGAAATAAGGAATGATAATTCATATTTTTTTTAAAGAAAAAGAAACATAAAAAGAAAATAGAGAAAAGGTTGAGAAACTGCCCTCCTTCTAGCGCCAAAAAGGTGTTGATGCGTAAATTTTGGACACACGAACACCTGTGAAAACTCGTTTTAGGAGACTATCGCCTAGGGCGCCTCCTGTATGGGTACGGAAACCCGAGAATAGTCTCAGCTAGAAAGGGCAGTGTGACAAAACAATAATAACAATATTTTAAACAAAATATCAAAATAAAAGCTTAGATTTAATTTAATATTTAAATACTCCAGTTTAATTTAATATTGGAAACTTAAAATAATTCGTGTAATTTGCAAAATGATAAATAATTCAAAAGTTAAATTTTAAATTTCGTATGTCCTGCTGCTGTTGCTGAAGTAGTTGCGAATGAGGACCGGGGTCTAGTGCGAGGTAGAAGTCATCCTGGGCGTAGCAGCGGGGCGTGTTGCAGCTAGGCCGGGTCTGTGTGCAGCCGTGGGAAGGAGACTGTAAGCCGCCGACACCACGGGGAATGCAAGCACTTGAGCCACTGAAAATGCAAGCGCGTGTGCCACTGCAGGAGAAGGATGCGCAGCGGCGGTGGTAAGAAAACCAGCAGCGGCGGGTGGAGAAAACAGTATCACTTTGTTTTCCTTGTAGTTGAACAGGATGGAGTCGCTGTTGGCGAAGATGAAGAGGTTGCTATCTGAGGACAGGTGCAGGAATGGGTAGAGATTGTTCTCCACCTTGGCCTTGCTGGTCTGTCGCAGAAACGGGAGCGAGAACGAGCATGACGGCGCCGAATAACTAGCAGCGGCGGAACAGAAAACAGCAGGCACGGCAGTAACGTGGCAAGCAGAGGGGTGGCAACGCTGCAGGCGAAAATAGCGATGCAACAGGGACGGGGAGCAGCCGCGAGCCAGGATCTGCAACACACATGCAACGCGGCAGTTGGCGGACGGCACAACGCAGCAGGCGGAGACAGCCACGTGGCGGGGCAGAAAATGGAGAAGCTGCAGTGGCAGGCTCAGCAGAAGGACGCGGGGGACACGGCAGAAAAGCGAGGTGGTTGCAGCGGAGAGTGACGGCGATGTAGTGCGGCGACGACAAAATAACGATGCGGCCGCAGCAGAAACAACAGCGGTAGAAATCAACGGCACAGAGGGGAAGAGGGTGACGGGAGCGCAGAGGACGCGTGCAGCAGTGCAGGGACGTGGCAGACGGAGGGCGTCGGCGGGAGCAGCGGCAGACAGGAACCAACGGCTGCAGGAGTCAGCAACGGCAGCGCAGCAAGCAGGCTACGCAGGGCAAACAGCGCCGACAGGGTTGGCATTGCTGCGGGCGAGGGCGGTGGTGGAGAAAACAGCAGCAGCGGCGGGAACAGTAGGGGCGGCAGCAGAGACCACGTGTAGCAGAAACAGCGACGGCGCAACAGCAGCGGCGCAGAAAGAGGCGACGGAATGAAGGCGCTGCAGGCAGCGGCGGCGTACAGAAGGCGCTGCAGGCTGCAGCAGATCTGCAAAAGAAGCCCGCAGAAACTCCCCCCCCCCCCTGAACGTGCTCCTCCCTCCCTGTTTTATAGTGGCTGCCGGAGGGAGAAGAAACCTAACCCTAAGTGCAGCCACCCTTACCCACGTAAACCACCAAAGAAATAAAACCCAAGAGAATGAGTCTTAAGTTTAGTTTTATTTTATTTTATTTTATTTTATTTTTAAATTAAATTGGTTCAACAAGGCCCCATGCCTAGCATGGGTGAAAGTTGGCCTCAACAACTGCATAATGCACAAGTGGTAGGATGGACAACTACTCCTATTAGAAATGGTGGTGTAGTAGAGCCATCAAAATGGTTGCAACATTTTTCCCTCTCTTTTCTTTGTGTTCTAAGAAATGGTAGACACTCTCTCTTAATGGGAGAATCAATGGTGAATACCCATCAAAATGGAAACATAGCACCTTTCTTTACAATAAAGGATACCACCCAAATTTAATTCCAAAACTACCCCCTCAACTTCCCTTCCAAATCTAGAGGTTTCTTGGGAGAGTTGCAAAAGTGTGAAATTTTTGGCAAGTTCCAAATACTCAAGAGAGTAGTTGGACACCTTGTTGAAAAAGCTGTTGTGTAATACTGCCCTCCACTAGATGCACATGCACTCTAAAATGTGGTGATAAATGGCGAATGGCACACCAAACGATGGTGTGCGAATGGCAATTGTGGCCACATAAGTGTGGTAAGCTTCTTCTATGTTTTATTTTCTCACTCTTGTGTATGGAGACATGAAAACAAAGGGTGATGCTAATGGACACATTTCTCTCTCATGTTGAAAATTTGGGATCCATCTTCCTCTTCTCTCATCTAGTGGTGGCTACGAGTAGCGTTGTGGCAATGTCCACAATGGACCAATAGTAAATAGGTAATAGCAACAAGACTAGAAAAATTTGAATTTTTCTTTTGAATTGTTTATGCTCTAAAATTGCACAAATGTTTAATTTAAATTTTAAATTATTTTACTTGGTTATTGTTTTCAAAATGTCACATAACCCTCTTAAAATATTTTCAATTTAAATTTTTAATTATTTTACTTAGTATATTGGTTTTTAAAATGTCACATAGCCCTCTCTAGCTAAGACTATTCCCGAGTTTTCATACCCATATGGGTGGCACCCTAAGTGATAGTCTCCTAAAATGAGTTTTTCCTATGTGTTGGTGTATCCAAAATTTACGCATCAACAATTGTAAAGTTATACATACAACAGATTACATTATGGAACCAAGTCCCATCCAAACTACATGATCCTTAAATAACTTTGATGGCATTCCTTTTGTCAAAGGCTCAACTATAATCAATTCAATGTGTATATGCTTAATGACCACTTTGTTTTTCTTAATTTGTTCCCTTATGGCTAAGTACTTTATGTTGATTTGTTTACTTCAATTGCGACTCTTATTATTCTTAGCCATAAAGATAGTAGCTGAATTGTCACAAAATATTCTTAATGGCCTAGATATAGAATCCATAATTCTAAGCCCTAATATGAAACTCTTTAACCATACACCATCTGAAGTAGCCTAAAAATAAGAAATGAACTCCACCTTCATGCTGGAAATAACAACCAAAGTTTACTTTCCACTCCTCCAGGATATAGCTCCTCTAGCTAGCATAAAAACATAACCAAACATTAATTTTCATGAGTCAACACAGCCAACAAATTCTAAATCAAAGTAGCTAGTCACCTCTAAGGATTTAGTTCATTTATACCTCATCACTTTCTTTGCAACCCTCTAGTGGTCAATACTTGGATTACTTTGATATCTACCCAACATTCCCATAGCAAATAAAATGTCAAGTCTTGTGTAGACCTGAGCATACATAAGGCTTCCAACAGTTGAAGCATACAAAATGTTTCTCATCTAGCTTTTCTCTAAATCATTCCTATGACACTGGTTCAAATTGAACATGTCACCCTTCATAATGGGTGCTATACTTGGTGAACAACCTTTTATCAAAAACCTCTCTAAAACTTTATTGATATAGGTTTCCTACAATCCTAGAATACATCTAGATCTATCCCTATGGATTTTAATTACAATGACATAAGATGCCTTACTTAGATCCTTCATGTTGAAACTCTTAAAGAGAAAATGTTTCACCTCATATAGAAATCAACTATTAATGGTTGTAAGAAGGATATCATCCACATATAGAACAAGGAAACAAATTTTTCTTCCATTGACCTTTTGGTATATACATTGATCCATGATGTTTTCTTCAAAACCAAATGAAGTCATGATATCATGGAATTTTAAGTACCATTAACGAGAGGCTTGTTTTAATTCATATATGGATTTCTTGAGCTTGCATATCAATTGCTCACCATCACTAGAGGAAAATCCTTTAGGTTGTTTCATATAAACCTTTTCCTCTATATCACTATTGAGTGATGATGTTTTCACATCCATTTGATGTAATTTAAGATCAAAATGAGAAACTAGTTCCATGATAACACAAAGGAAGTCCTTCTTAAATATAGGAGAAAAGGTCTCTTTGTAATCTATCTCCTCTTTTTGAGTGAACCCTTTGGTGACAAGTCTGGCCTTATATCTTTCAATGTTGTCCAATGAGTCTTTCTTAGTATTGAAGAACCATTTGCATCCAATGGATTTTACACCATCAAGTAACTTAAAAAGATCCTAGACTCCATTAGATGACATAGAGTTCATCTCATATTTCATGAAATCATACCACAAGTTAGATTCCATACAACTCATAGCTCGTGAAAACATCTTGGGATCATTTTTGGCTCCTATGTTGTAGTTAGACTCCTATATAAATTCCATATAGTCATTAGGAATCATTGATCGCCTTACTCTAGTAGATCTTCTTAATGTTGATTCATCATTCTCTTGAGGATCATGATGTTCAATATGTTGTCCAATAGGTTCTGGTATCTATTGTTCAACTAGATCTACTAATTCTTGATTAGCAATTTGTGGAACTTCAATGACTGGTTATTGTTCATTATGCATTTATGCTCTAGGCTTATTGTTCATAATAATTAGTCTATCATTTGAAGTTGTGGGTTGAGTGTCTGTATGATCTATCTTAGGAACAATGTTCCAAGATCTACTACTCCCACTAATCAAGTCATTCTTAAGAAATTTAGCATTCATTGATTCCACAAACCTAGTAGTATGTGATGGGAAATAAAATCTATATCATTTAGACTATTGAGCATATCCAACGAAATACCCACTTATGGTCCTTGGGTCTAGCTTCTTTTCTTGTAGATTATAGCCTCTTACTTCAGATGGACATCCCCAAATGTGTATATGTTGCAAACTCAGTTTTCAACATTTCCATAATTGAAATGATGTCTTTGAGATAGCCTTGGTTGGAACTTGGTTTAATCTATACATTGTCATCTTGAGAGCTTCAGTCCACAAGGACTTAAGAAGCTTGGAGTTGCTAAGCATACTTTGCATCATGTCCAATAATGTTCAATTTTTTATTTCTACCACATCATTCTGGTCTGGAGAACCAGGCATAGTGTACAAGGCAACAATTCCATGCTTTTGAAGAAACTTAGCAAATGGACCAAGTGCTTGTCCATCATCAATATATCTACCATAGTATTCACCACTTCTATCAGATCTCACTAATATTATTTGCTTACCACATTGTTTCTCTACTTCATCCTTAAACACCTTAAAGGCATCTAAAGCTTCACTCTTGCTATGAAGCTAGTAGAGATACATATATCATGAGTAATCATCAATAAAGGTGATGAAATACTTTTGACCATACACATCCATATTTGGACTACAAATATATGTACGTATGATCTCTAATATGTCTAAACTTCTCTTAGCACCTTTCTTTGACATATTGGTCTACTTTTCCTTTATGCAATCCACACAAGTGTCAAAGTCAAAAAAAATCTAGAGTACTAAGTACTCCATCATTTACTAATCTCTTTATTCTCTCAATAGAGATATGTCCTAATATATGATGCCACAACATAGAGGGTTCATCATTCATAATGCATCTCTTAATGCCAACATGAACTAGCATAGAAGTATAATAAGTTTCCTTTTGTAAATTAATGTTAAAAAGACCATCTATCAATGTACCATTTCCAATAAGTTTAGATATATAATATAGACTAAATATAGTGTCTAAAAAATTAAAGGAAAATCCCAATGATACAAGCCTTTAAACAAAAATTAAATTCCTTGAAAAAATAAGAATATAAAATGTCTTTTCCAACTCTAAAACAAAACCACTACTTAAAACTAATTTGCATGTTTTGATTGCCTCCACATGTGGGTGCATCTTGTTGCCTAAATAGATGCATGAATCACTTTCCATTGGCTTCCTTAGGTTTTGCACCCCATACAAAGAATTGGTAGCATGGATTGTAGAACCAGAGTTAATCCACCATATGTCATGGCCAACATCAATCATATTAGATTCAAAACAAACAAGCGAGAGTTGAGTACCTTTCTTTTCAAGCCATTTTTATATTTAGGACAATCCTTCTTTATGTGCCCTTTCATTTTGTAGAAAAAGCATCTAGATTATTTCTTAATATCAACTTGTGCAGTTAATTTGACCTTCCACTTGCCTTTGGCTTGTTCTTTACTCTTTTCTTGTATGACCAGATGCACACTCTCTTTCGCTCCCATTGCAAGTCTACCCTCTTCTTGCACACACATGATCATTAGTTCATTGATTGACCATTTATCCCTATGTGTACAATGGTGGAAGCATGTTTAAGATGTACTGCATAAGGAAAGATTCTAACATATCAACCTCAAGCATTTTGAGTTGAGCCACTATATCCCTCATTTGCATGATGTGCTCATGCACACCACAAATTTTGATGAGCTTCATGGATGAGAACTTCATTATTAAGGTGCTAGCCAATGCTTTGTTTGATGACTCAAATTGTTTATCAATTGCCTTTAACAAAACACACACATTATCATACTATTCTAGTGAACCACACATATTAGCCAAGATCTTGATTTTTATGAAAATGACACAAAGATGATTAGATTGCTCCCATTTTTCATAATTACTAATATCATCTGGATGGATGGTTGTTGTAATAGCAAGTTGTTCATCCTTATGAATAGCATAATTAATGTCCATCTAGCCTAAATGAAGAAGAATTCTCTCCTTCCACACCTTATAATAATCACCCTTTAATTCAGGAATGTCACATTTAAAATCAGAGTAGCTTACAGGTTGTACAACTGCATAATCAAACATGCTTATGTCCCTAAATTTGAGGGTAAAATACTAGAAAACATGTTTATCAATGTAATTCATGTAAAAATATAAATCAAATGACATAAAATTTCCTATGGTCTAAATTTTAATTTAAACATATTCATATATCCTTACAATGAAACTATTAAATAATATTTCTTTTCTTAATCCCTGTTGGAAAATTAAGAAAACTAATTTAACATATCATCCTAATTAATCATATTAATTACAATAAAAATTTCTATGAAATAAAGTTTATTATATTATATATGATTAATCACAATTTAATTTTCCATATGTGATCCAAAACTTTTAATAATTTTGCACGATTAAAGATGTTGTGGCTACTCTCTAATCGTACAAAAATAAAAAAGATCACAAGCTACAATTTTATGTAGGAAAAGCTACGCATTACAAAATTTTTAATATTCTTTAAATGAAGCAACTGTATGCATAGTTCCAAACCACAAAAATTACCTAAACAAGCACTTGTCATGCCTTGCAAAAAAAGGAACCCTCACAAAACAATGTTGCAGAGGTTAGTAATTTTATAGGGACATCCATCACAATCATAAATAGGCCTTCCAATTACTAACCAGTAATGGCATCAAGACAAAGATAAAAATGAAGCTCTGATACCAAATGTAAAAAAAAATTTGTGGATTGCACAAGAAATCTAGATGCATAGATAACTAGAAATGCATTATGTAGAATAAAATAGAACAAGAAATTCACATGCATAAATAACTAGAAATGCACAATACGGAAGCAAATGGCACAAGAAATTCACATGTGTAAATAACTAGAAATGCGCAATGCCTAAGTAAATGGAACTGACTTCCAACCATTGATGCCTTAAATTAAACTTGATATTTCGATTCTTCTTTCACCCCAACGCTCTACAACAATGGTGTTTGCAACCTTTAAGCATCTATGAAAGGGACTAGAACTACAATCCTATTGTGATTCATGGTGCCTTTGTTCTCCCATAAAGAAAAAATTTATAGGCCATGGAATAAGTTACCATGAGAAATTAGAAAAAATAAGAGCCCAATGCCAACGCGTAAATGTGTAATGCTAATGCATAAATGCATTATGCCAATGCATGTACTCATCAGTGGATATAGAGGCGACTTCAACGCATAAACACATGTTACATCATCACCCTGAAACTACAAACAACCTACACAAATAATTTGTGTAATTTATGGTGGCTAGAGAGCATGTTTTGAATTTTATTTTCATTTTTTATTCATCTAAATTTTGTTCAATCCTCTACTATTGCTCGCTATCTATTTACAGATAGCACTCACTTTAATATTCATGATAAAGAAAATGTTAAAGTGGTGGACTTGTCTTGATTAGATTTAGCACAGAAGAACAATGAGATGTTAGCTTAGTGGTAAGGGTCTTTACTTAGTAATACCAATAATGAAGTGTGGGGCGGTGTCAGACCCTAAAATGAAGTTTTATTAATAGTAAATGAGTATCAAATACATAAACCTCATTTAGTTATTAAGATAAAAAATTGGAAAACTTAGATTACTGGAGATAAAAATCTAGGAAATATCCTCATAAATAACCATTCACAAAAGGAAGAAATCCAATTTGGGGTATCATCCACCAAAATGATTGACCTATTACAAGAGAGAGTGGAAGAAATTTGGACGAGACAAATAGTGCTTGATAAAAGGTAGAGAGACTCTCATATGGTGACTCCACTCAAATGTAAAAAGGGAAGCTTCTATGTAGAAATTTCTATTGATGAGGGTTGCTTGAACACATGTGTATTTCCCAAGGTTGCAAAAGATGAATCAACTAATGCCTAATAACTTTCCACAGAAATTTAAAATTAGTGGTTGTGGTGGCCAAAAGGCCAAATATAACATCATCTTAAGATAGCTTGCATGATGGAATTACTCTGGAAGCCCATGTCCACACGTGCTATGTGAAGAGACAAAGCCAAAACATATGAACAAAGTTCTCTTTACCATCACAAAGAGGGTAATTGGGATTGTGAATCTCAAGATATTTGAGATGTTTGTTGATAGGTAAACCTTGGTGGAGGAGACACTAGAGAAACAACTTAATTTTAGGGAGAGTTAGTAGTTTTTAAATATGTTGGAAAAGGAGGATCTAGAATTGTTCCAACTCTTTTTTGTGCCAAGACTTGTTACATCATTGAATGATACTTAATGAGTTATGCAAAAGGTGAAAGGGAACACACAACTTAAAAGGTAGAAGTTTCGAATCCATTAGAGGCCATGAAAAGTGCTTTGCATTGAACTTTCTAGCTACAAATGGTAATGAATGAAGGTATAAACCTGAGCTAGGCAATGGTACATTGCTTTAAAGACCTCATACAAATTATTAAACTCAGCCCCCAAAATCCATTGATCAAAAAGTCAAAGACAACTTAGAGAAATAACTCCCTTCCGATATTAAGAGGTAGTAACCTTAGCATTCATAATGGCAAGGAGTGTGGGCAAAAAAGGTAACCACCAAGGACACAACTTAGAGAGAAGAGTAGGGTTGATCTTGACATTAGTCTAATCTATATAACAATGTAGAATTTTCCAAGCCCTCCAAATGCTTTTGAAAACATGAGATCTAAGAATAATGATAGTGTGGGGGAAAAGGATCTAGTTAATGAAGTGGATTCCTTTTTAGAAGGGCTTATTTTTGCTAAATTCTTATTGAAGCCTTAATTGGAGAAGAGTTCCGATAATGTCCAGGGCATCTAGATGCTGGACCAACCACTTAGCAACTAAGGTAATCCCCTACTTGAAGGAGTTCAAAAGACCTAAGCTATCCTTATTCTCATGAAGAGTAACAATACTCCAGGTGACATGATGGAAGCCTTTCTAAGAATCTTTAGAGGACCACATGAAGTCATGAAATAATTTTTTAAGCTTCTAATAAGTATCTTGGAAGGAAGCCCAACACGAAGAGTAATACACATGGGTAGATGCACATATAGACTTACATATGAGGTACTTACTAGCTAAAGTGAGGGGTTTAGTCTTCCATATTGCAAGTTTCTTTTAAATATAAAAAATAACATGCTTCTAGAGAATAGAGGTAGAGCCTCTAAAATGGAAGGGAATTTCCAAAATCTTAATGATGTATTGATCTTAGAGAAGCTTCCATTTGGTTACATGATTGTAGTTATTGGTAAAGCTATATACCAAAGATTTGTTCCAATTAATAGTGGAACCTGAGAGTGAGCAATATTACTCCATTTGAGATAAGAGCCAGTGCAAATTAGCAGTAGTGTTTTGAACAAGAAAAAAGAAGTCATCAATGTAATGCATGTTAATAAGCTGATGTTGAGGTGAAGAGAGGTGGACCCTAGTGAGAACTTCATTTTTAATATCATAGTTTAACCAATGATAGAGAAAGTTAGCTAAGATGATGAATAGGTAAGGGGTAAGAGGACATCCTTGCTACATCAACTTATGGATAGGAAAGGGAGAGGTGATGGCAAAGGTAGTGGCTATTCTTACAATAGCATTCAAAAATAAGCATGTCACCATATGTAGGAACTTAGTGCCAAAACTAAGTTTAGTCATGTTTTGTAGAATAAAGTTCCACTTTATGTTGTCGTAGGCCTTGGCATAGTCAAGCTTCATTAGGAGAATATCTTGACCATCATCCTTTGCCTACTTGAGACCTTCCCATGAAGCAATCACATTATTTAAAATATATCTACTAGGAATAAATCTTATTTGTTGGAAAGATATAATTTGGCCAAGAATTTTTTTTCAGTTGTAAGGCTAACACTTGGCCCAAATTTTATACACCACATTAAGAAGAGTTATGGGATTCTAACTAGAGATATAGGTAGGATCCCTAGACTTAGGAAGGAGACGAATAATCCCTTGATTTAGATTGGGCCCAAGGGAACCAATAATCATAGTCTCTCTAATAACCTGGAGAAGATAATTTCCCATTAAATTCCAATGACTTTGAAAAAAATCAATGAGAAAACCATCATAACTGGGAGCCTTTCCATGACTTAACTTGGAATAAGCCACTTGAAGCTCCTCCTTGGTGATATCAACATCTAAACTTTGTGACATAGTAGAATTGATATGGCTAGGATAATTGAGGGTAGCAACCTCAAACAATGAGATGTCCATAGGGGTAGCTAGGAATAGGGTTTCATAATGGTTCTTAAGAAATGAGAGGATATTATTGTGGTTAGTGATGGTGGTGCTGTCATTGGAGATTTTTTCTAAAGAATGTAAAGGAGAAGAGCTATTTACATACTTCAAAAATTCCTTATAGTGTTCATCTTGAATATTTAACCAAGTGAGTCTACTTTTAGTTAAAGCACTTTGTGCTCTATACACTTCCCAATGTTGAAAGGCTAACTAGGCTCTAGCTAACTCCTTGTGAACAAGAGTGTTGAAGGGATATTGAGCTAATATATTAGTTAGATGTTCAATAGTAAGGTGAATGTTGTACTCTTGTTTGGCCTAAGCATCCACTACCTTACGACATGAATGAGCAAAGTTCCACATTCTACAAGAAGCACGATGCCATCATTAAATCCAACCCACCTAATCTAAGGGCCTAGGTTCAACATTCCAAAGGTTAGAGAGAAGAAGTAGGGTGGAAAGAGAAGAGAAATAGTTGTTATGTAGCTGGATAAGATGGAATTTATGTCTATGGTTGTTGCTATGAATCTTGATAGATATAGAGATGGAATGATGGTGTGATAAAATGGTGTGTTGATGGACCGTAGTAGTAGAGAAGGGTTGCCAGAAAGAAATGGTGGAAAAATAGAACCTATCTAACCTATTGTAGATACAAGCCTACCCAATATGGAGATTGCTCCAAGTAAATCTATGAAGGGGATCACTAGTAGAGGCATCCACCCCATCATAGAGGTAGAACTTTTTCTTAAAGGTGGACCAAGTCTAACACTTGGAATTTGATAGTTTAAAAAACACCCCCTAAGCTTATCTTAATGGAATTCTATCATATTAAAATCTCCACAAATTTAAGGTACTGAGGGAAGAGAATTAGCTAGTTCCTACCATAGGAGAGCACATTCTATAGAATCATTAGGGGCATAAATTGAGTGAATATGGAAAGGGCCATGCAAGAAAGAGAAGGTAGCCCAAGAAACTCTATGGCCAAAATCAAAACCACTTTGAATAATTTTATCTTTTTAGTAAGTCAAGAACATAATGGCAGCTCCCCCTTTCCAACTCACATGGGATGTAGCAAGAATTAAGGAGTTAGAGAGAAACTAATGGGCTGAAAGAGATAAAAGGTTGTTGAAATCTTAATTTCTTGAAGGAGAACGAAATCGAAAGCAATATTTAGACTAGAAAGAAAGTTTCTTGGATGCTTCTATCAAAGCCTATCAGTAAGGCCTTGAATGTTCCATGATAGGAGGTTCATGGGGAACTAGAGGGCATGTCAAATGAGAGGTCAATAGAAGGTTTGAAAGTTAAATTATCAACTTTCATTATTTGTGAAAGAATGGCAAAGGAGTTGTTTGTAGTAATAGGGGCCATAGAAGTGTTTACTGGAGAGGAAGTGGAGGGTGGAGTTGTAAGGAAGGAATATTTGACTCATTTCCTTCTATTACCCATCACAAACTCCTCACCCAAGATGAAGTCCTTAAAGGACTTTGAGGGGATGACATGTGCTAAAGTGTATGCACCTAACTATCATGCTTGTACCTTGTAGAGGCCAGACAAAGAGGAAGAATTTAGAGCTATTTTAAAAAAGGTTTTAAATCTAAAGGATTTTGATGATGGATAGGATGATGTGTTTAGGGACTAAGTTCTTTGAGATGCAATGGATTGTTTTTTCTTAGCTAAGAAGAAACATGCCAAGATATGATGCTCAACACAATGACAATAGTTGCACACGTTTGGAAGATAAAAATAATCAATTTTCTAGGTGAAGAGCTTTCCATCGACTATGAGGGTTAGTGAGGTCTTCCTAAGAGCTATATTGAGTTCAATATAATAGTAGAAATTTTGAGTTCCATTGATCATAGTGCTATGGCTGTAAATAATTGGACCAAGGGTACTCAGGATGTTCCTCTCTACAGATGAGAAGATGAGTGGAAGATTTGGCAATTCCACATAATAGGTGATGAATCATGTTTTGACTAGCTTTGATATCAAATACCCGATATTGGAGCCTAAGATGCGATGTTGAATATCTGATATCACAGAGTATATGCCAACCTATAAATATAGTTCTTAGGCTCACAATTAAAATAGTTTTGGAGATATTTTTTTACCAATTTTTGTCATAGATCATGAAGCTCTTGTAGTTTTTTTTATCTAGAGTTAGAATATCATCTGAGTGCTTGCAGCAAGAGTCTAAGTGTGTAAAAATATTTGTTCGAGTATTAATGTACCTGAGCATAGCAATGTGATGGGAATAAAAACAAATCCTTTTGATTGTCCTTATAGCACTAAGAATATAGTAATGTTTCCTTGATGCATTTAATATTCATGCACTTTATTTTCTTACACTTCATTTCAATGCACTTTAATTAAGGAATAAATTTCTAGTTGTTAATGGACACAAGCATGACCATCTCAAGTATATGTGTATCACTTGGTAACCCAAAAATGCTTAACATTTGGTAGTCCACTAGTGTTATACATGTTCAAGATGTGTCTAGAAAGTGGGAATGGGTACTTGTGTTAGGCTAGCTAGGCAATAGATAAATTAAATCTTAAATTACTCTACCTTTCATTATTTTTGTAGGTGATTAAATTTATAAAACATAAAATGATAAACATCATATACCTTAATTACACTTAACCCATATCCTTGAACTTCAAAAGTGTAGTTGGAAAGATAATGAACATTTACAGTGCCCATTTTACTTCCTAGGAAATTAGTGCACTAGAGAACTATAGGTCCATGGAATTTGATCAAATCATGTGTGAACACCTTAGTGATTCATATGGTTGGGCATAGGGGTACTTCATCGCTCATCATTGGCATCATTGTCAAGGACCTTTTGGTTGTTTCATGAACTATCTAAGATTTAGTGAAAAGTTATTCGAATCATTCAAATGAACCTTAGAGTCACATCATATGTTAAGATTACTACAACAATTTTAAGAAGCACACTACATTTTTATTTTGCTAACATAAAATGTCTTCTTCTCATAGTAGCAATTCTACACCCAAGTCATATGGAGTACATCCACTAATGCCTCAACAATACTAAGTGATGAGTATGTACCAAATTTCATCTTCATCTTACACTAGGATGAATAGCTATTATGGCATGACATGGAGGGAAACATTATGTTTCTACTAAATCAATTCATTCTTGCAATGCTCCAAAAAATGTTTATACAATGGGATCTTTAAGGACTTCATGTTGAGTACGTGGTGCAAAATAGTAACTCCAAGGATTATCATCCCACTGAGGCACAATGTCTTACGGATTGCTAGTTAGAACAGTGTTATGAATTTGTGAAGGGAAAAGGATTTAATGATTTCCCATTCCTGCCATACCAAAAAGATAATGGAGAACCCTTCTCTGGGGATTTTCCATTTAATGAAATTCCTCTCTTTGACTTTAGTGAAGGAGGTCAAAACCTGAACTTGTAATCCACAATTCACAAGAATTAATCTAATGATAAAGAAGGATCCAATGAGGCAAGTCAAAGTAGGGATGCAAATAAGAAAAAAATTATGATTGTGGTCATAATCATCAAAGAGATGGTAGCAGGCACCATGATGATGCTAGTCCTCCTTCCTCTTCACCTTCATCATCATCCTCTTCTTCTTTTGGCTCTAATTACAATGATAGGTGGTGTGACCATGATGGAGGTGATCGATGGGACCAAAATGATCAAAGGGACCATCAAGCAAGGTAAGACCAAGGGCACAAGCATTCAAGAGAGATGAAAAATCATGAACGAAGGGGTAGCAGAGGGCATCAGAGATACCAAAATCAAGGCCTTGATGAGCCTTTTATTGCTACCGGGAGCATGCTAAACATTATAGAGGTAGTACGGATTCCAACAAGGCATGTAAAAGATATTGGATCAAGAGGCTAGATATGAACAATATCCCTCGGTTCAAAATGGGATATAACTTAGATCTACAAAACCATCTCTAAGCTTTTCAAGATGCATGTGCCTTGCAGAACATAGAGAATGAATGAAAAAAACTTATGTTTTTCCCCAGGACATTCATTAAAGAAGTAGAAAATTGATACTGGTCTTTAGAACTAGAATCTATCAGAAAATGGAGTACCATGCTTGATTTTTTTAATAAAAAATATGAAACATACTCCAGAGTGTCCAACTTGAGAAGGAAAATCCAAGGATGAAAACAAGGAACACACAAACCCTTGGATTTTTCCATCAGCTAATATTATTTCTTAATGCACATATGTTCTAGCCATGGTTATTCTCAACTAGATCAATTTTTCCACATCGTAGTTAGTATTTGATCTGAAATGAGGAGAACGTTTGGCATCTATGCCCAAGGGCGATTATTGATATTAAGCACCCATCAGATCCAAAGATTGATTGAGCAAGTAGCTAAAGAGGAAGGTGAATTAAGAAAATGAGAAAATGTAGAAGAGTATAATCATAATTCTTCTATTCATAAGAGGGAGGTTTGATTTTGTCATAGTAAGGAAGAATCAACCCTTGATGAGGTGGCAAATAGGAAAGCCTTGCCACTTCAAAAATTTCAATATGAAATTATCGCCAAGGTTGATCAATTATGGAAATCCATGGATAGTAGATTTCAAGCTATCTTAAAAGTTACTGAAGAATCCAAAGAATGAGATAGTGATCATGATCATAGTAGGCACAAGGAAGTTGAATGTGCTTATCAAAAAGGTAAGGGCAAGATTGTTGCAATAGAAGAAGTTGTGGAAAGCAAATTAGATGATGATGGTGGGTGTGACATCTGCCAGTATGAACATCCTAAGGTATTTTACTCCATAGTGTCACACTTATAGGAATCTGGGGTGTATGCTTTGAATCCATGACTAACACAAAGGAAAACATCTAGAAGATTACCTTATTTTCAAGGTAATTTTATATAGTTCCACTAGCAACAACAATATTATCCAAGTGGAACTCCATTGCAACCATATGAGAAATATCAACAGTGGCAACAACCATAATCATGAATGTTAATACCACTAAGGCAACAATACCCTTATTGATAACCTAATCCCTATGGGTACTACGTTAGCAACCCATAGCTTCACATGACTCCTCTAGTCATATTTCTACTTTCCAATCTTACTACCTTCCCTTTGATTATTATCAAACTCATTCTCCACATGCAAGAAGGAATACCACCTCTTAGCCTTATCCTTCTCCTATTCCTACACATCTTTCTCCACCCTCAACATAGCTATCACCTACTCCACCTATGCAAGGTTAACTTCTAGCTCAACCACAATAATGTAATGCTACCAAGGCCATTAATCTACAATTGGTTTAGCAACAGAGTGGTTTAGATACTTGAGCAAAGAAAAGATCTTTCTTCTTACCATGTAATTCACCTAAGCCCTCAAATATAGTTGCGGTTAACAACCCTGTTCCTCCATCTTCCTTTGTATCAAATTTCTTTGAGTTCCCTTCAAACCAAACATCACCCAGGATCCATACTATGATGCATACTCACACCATATCTAATTGGATCCATGCTAGGAACCTTCCTAGGAAATTAGCCAATCCTAAGAGTCCTTTAATTTATTTGCAAATTGTTGGGAATGAACCATGTAAGGCTCTTATTGATTCTAGTTCTAGTGTCAACCTAATGTCTCATGAGATGTATACTGCATGAAACCTGTCTCCTTTAAAGAAGAGCAATATCATATTAGAATTGGTGGACTAGTCCATCACTATTTCATTAGGACTAGTAGAAGACATCATGATCACTATCTGTGGGTGGTCTTGAGCTACTGATTTCCTAGTGATCAAAGTGAAGAACTGCAAAGGGGACTTTCTAATCATCATGGGAAGGACATGTCTAAGTACTATTGATGCAAGAATGGGCATCAGAGATCTTTCCTTAGAAATATCCAAAGAAAATGCATTCAGGAAGATTGAGAAGAAGTATGTTCCATGCATCTCATACAACGATATAGGTTGTAATTGTGTATAGAAACTTTAGGTAGTGAAATGGACATCCATCCTTGCATGTAAGGGGTATGTACTAGAAGTAGAAATTCAAAGGTGTTTATATGCAACAACCACAAAAAAAGAGGGTACCCAATGGTTGACCACTAATTCTAAGAGTAGCAAACTTTGCATGGAGCCAACCAAGAGCCTGACATGCACATATGTCATAGGCATGGATAAACTAGAGCAAGTTCATCAGCAACTCTTTGGTGATGAAAATGATGATACCTGTTAGGGAGAGTTGGAAATTTCTAAAAATTTCAAGCAAGAGCCCCTTTAAGTAAAACCTCTACCAACTAGCATAGAATATGTGTTCTTAAAAAATGGAAAGCCAGTCATAATCAATGCAAATATTGCTCTGGAATAGAAAAAGATGCTATTGAATGTGGTTGAAAAATGGTCAGCAACCTTTGCCTAGTCATATCCTAGACTCACAATTAATTCTAGGATATGCCAGAATCACATCTACATTGATCTGACCATGAAGCCAAAGAGGAAACCATAGAGGTAACTAAATTCCAAACTGAAGAAGATCATCAAAGAGAAAATTAAACAACTCCTCAAGGTAGGGTTCATTTATCTCATTGTGAATAGTGAGTGGGTTAGTCCACTCATTATTGTGCCCAAGAAAGGTGGAAAATGGTAGGTTTGCATTGATTTTTGGCTGTTGAATATGTCAACATTCAAAGACCACTTTTTGTTTCCATTCATTGATTAGGTATTAAACACAATATTTGGGCATTTCTACTACAGTTTTCTAGATGGTTATAGTGGCTATGACCAAATCCAAATTCCACTAGAGAACCAAGCCAAAACAACATTCATAAGTTCCTAGGGGTCTTTTGTATATTGCAAAATGCCTTTTTGTTTGTGCAATGTCCCCTCTACATTCCAATGCCTAGTCCTAAGCATTTTTCAACAACAAATTGGTAGTGATGTGAAAGTATTCATGGATGACTTCTCCACCTATGGAGCTACATTTGAGCAAGCCCTTGACCACCTTAAGCAAGTATTGAAATGATGTGTTGAGACAAACCTTAGGCTTAATTGGTAGAAGAGTCACCTGATGGTCTAGGAAGGCATTATATTAGGGCAGAAAATATCACAAGCATGAATTAAGGACGACCCTGAAAAAACAAGGGTCATCCAAGGAATAACCCATCAAACAAAAACTGTCAAAGATGTTCAATCATTCCTTGGACATATTGGCTACTATTGGTGATTGATAGAGAATTTCTCTAAGATCACAAAGCCATTAGTAGAGCTAACAAAGAAATATACTTCATTTATTTGAACCGTGGAGTGTGAAAAAGTAGTCCAACAATTGAAAGAGAAACTTGTAGAAATTCTAGTCCTACAAGCACTTGATTGGTCTAGATCATTTCATGTTATGATAGATGCATCAAATTACACCTTGGGAGCTATGCTTACATAGATGGATGACAAAAAATATCCATACTACATCCATTGCATTAGCTAAAACATTGTGGGTGCACAACTAAACTACACCACTATAGAAAAAGAATTGATGGCAGTGGTGTTTACTCTAGAGAAGTTTAGGCATTATGTGCTTGGATACAAAGTGTTTGTGCACATAGACCATAACACCATTTGCTTCTTGATGAATAAGCCAATGGTGAGCCCCCGTGTCATATGATGGTTGGCGATCTTGCAAGAATTCAATCTCATGATGGTAGATCGAAAGGTCATTGAGAATGTGATCATCAATCACTTGTCTCAGTTACGATGGGACAACAAAGAGGAAGAGAATCCATTATCTAATACGTTTCTTAATGAATCCCTCTTTGCTGGGATATAACTAAATAATTGCCCAATGAGCCTAATTAGTATGATGGCATTCTCACCTATCTTCTCTCTTAAGAGATGCCACAAGGATGGACCACCAGAAGAAATAATAGTTTCTTAACTAGATAAAATGCTTCATGGAGATCAACAGACACCTTTACAAGGTCTATGATAATGGCTTGGTTCATTGGTATGTTCCTTATGCTAATCAATTGTGTGTTCTTCAAGACACTCATGAAGGTCCTTGTTGGGGGCCAATATGTTAAGAGACACATGACCATTAAAACCCTGAGGGTATGGTACTATTGGCCAACAATCTTTAGGAATTCTCATCAATATATCCACTCTTGTGAATGCTAAGAACAAGATGGTGCAATGATTGCTCAATTGGAGAGACCTCAACAATGGATTCAACCAATGAAATCCTTCGACATTTGGGGCATTGATATCATGGATTCCATCATGCCCATGTCAAATGGAAAGGCATACATCATAGTAGCTATTGATTATTGTATGAAATGAGTAGAAGTAGTAGTCATCATAGACTTTACATCTTCTACTACTGCTTGGTTTGTACAACAAAATGCTATAAATAGGTTTGGTGTGCCACATACATTAATTTTTGATAATGAAACTCACCTTACAAGCACTACCTTTTGGAAACTCATGTACCACTTGGGGGTTGAACAAAAACTTACAACATCCTACCATCCCCAAGCTAATGGTCAAGCTGAGGTTACTAATAGGGAAATCACAAGGATTCTAACAAGAACTATTAGAAAATATAGGAAAGACTAGAGCATGAAACTCAACGATGCCCTTTGGGCCTACCACTCAACATGGAAACTTCCTATAGGCTATTCTCCCTATGAGCTTATGTACAAAAAATTACCAAAAATTCTTATTTAATCTTAGCTCCATGCACTTTCAATAACCTGTGACCTCAACCTTGACTTAATTCTAGCACAAAAATAAAGATTTATAAATCTCAACTTACTAAAAGAAAATTGATTGGTGGCCCTATCATTTAATGAGTTGAATAAAGTATACAAAAAAAAATTGCCATGACCTTAAAATCAAAAAAGTTCAATTTCAACCAAGAGATAAAGTTCTCTACTAGAATCCCACACATGTACCTCAATGAACTAAATTCAAAAAATTATGAGAAGGACCTTATATAATTTATAAAATGTTTCCTTCTAAGGCCATGATTATCTACAAACCTAAGAGCCCAAACAAGAAATAGTTGGTCAACATACAACAAGTCAAACCTTTTCATGAGCATAAGTTAGCAAATACAACAAATTCCTCATTGGATGGACAACCATGCTCACTATTTTGAATCTCCTCCTTTCAACTCAGTCATAAGGGAGATGGCCATCCATGCTAACTAGATAAGAAACTCCTTAGTTTTTCATATTTTTATTTTATACATGTTTGTTTGACACATTCTTTGTTTCACAATTTTTGTTTTCTACATTATCAATTTTTCAAATGTTTTTTTATAAAATTCTTAATATATTTGATATTTATTAAATATTTTACACTTTATTTTATATTTTATTTTATTCTAGTATGATTTTTAAATTTTTGTTAATAAGTGCCAAGCACAATAATAATTTGTTGCTTGATGGTGGTATGTACTATTCAATTATTTGATTGTTGGTGTCTATATTCTAGCTTTGATTTTTGTTACTAATAACGAGGACATGGTTTCTTTTCATGCAATAGGTAGTGAGTTCACAGCATCCACCCATCTACAAACTCTATGATTTTCCTTGTTTTGGAAATATGTAGTTCCTTTTTCATTAATAAAACTATAACAAATTTATGACTTTGGTAGTTTTTGAAATTGGAAAAGATTCAAAGGTTTGAATAGGTGTGACTTTAAGAGGATTTAGTATTCTTTGTGCCTGTCTACTTACTTGGGGACATGTATTTTTTTATGGATTTCTTACTATTCTATGTCAACCAATAAAAGGATGTTGAATAAGTCTTTGCATGGTGTGGTTCTCATCAGAAAAAAAATGATGGGATTTCAAAGCACATCCCTTAGACAAAATAAATAGGCTACAAGCACTGGTTCTGGAATTAGAAAGACATGTTACCCATGCCTAAGGGTCCCCTCTAACTAAGACCCTTCCTCACTTCCTACTCTTTTATTTTCTAATAGGGAATAGTGGTTATTCTATGGAAGCACTCTTGTTTCTCAAGGGAGGTGGACTGGTTTTAGAATGATGATGCAAAGTCACTGAATGTGGTTGGTTTTGATCTAGACTAAGGATGGATCTTATCAAGTCATTTAACCATAAAACTCACAAGGAACTTCATGTGACCTTACTTATTAACTCCATTTCACTCTCTCTTTCATCCATCTATGTTTTTCATGTTTCACCTCATTACCGATTTCATGTTCTTTTTTGATGTCTTGGATTGATGTGTCAAAATTCTTAGGTAGTTTCTTTTAGGTTTTTTATACTTAACCTTCCATAACCATTAATCATCCATAGGGCCCATGGACTCCTCAGTTTGAAGTTATGTAAGGACAATAAAAGGCCTATGCCTACTTTGGAGAGGATCCACTTGCATATCTTTTGGTTTGGTTAGTTAAGTTCTTTATTCTTAGAAACTCTTACAATCAAATCCTTTTGTTTATCTCATCAATGACATTCAATTGTGCACATCTTCACAATGTTTTTTAGTGAAACCTTTTATGATTACTGTTGTGAATTCTTACACCCTCTTTAAATATTTCCTTATGTTTGAAATTTTTCAAATTTAATAAATCGCTTCTCCATTTTACCCTATTTGTTAGTCTTCCTACTAACACTACTAAAGGAATCAATCTACAGCAGTCACAACCTAGCTGAGTGTAACCACTGATAAGACAAGATAACTAACAACTAGGTGTTATAGATTGCATACTAATTCATGATTCTATTGTGACTATAGTGGGAAGTATGGACTGATAATGAGACTAGCTTCACCACATATGATGTGGCAATATCATGTGATGAGGACTCTTCATGATCATTGAATCTTCTTCCTCACTCTTCAACTACTAGAGGGATGGATGTCAATTTTGTCCAAGGAGTTCTCTTCTCTTATCATGAACACCCAATTTCATAAAAGATTGTAATCTATACACTTGAGCACCTAAGAGTCTATTTGTTCCATCTAAGTCAATTTGTATGTTAGTCAACAATTTCATACCTTCCTAATATTCTGTAAGGAAGTTATTCCTCCTTCACTCAAGGATGAGTTTTCATTTAGTCGTGGGGGTATGATGAATCATATTTTGACTTGCACTTGATATCAAAGCCCAAGATGCAATGTTAAATATCCAATATCATGGGGTATATGTCAGCTTATAAATATAGAACCTAGGCTCACAATTAAGATAGTTTTGGAGGTAGTTTTTTTTCTTCAATTTTTATCATAGACAGCAAAGCTCTTATAGTTTGTTTTCTCTAGATTTAGAATATCTTTTGAGTGCCTGCAGTAGGAGTCTGAGTGTGTATAGATCTTTGTTTAAGCACTGATGTACCTAATCATAGTAGTGTGATTGGAATAAAAATGAATCCTTTTGGTCATCCTTGTAGCACTAAGAATAGATTAATGTTTTCATGATGCATTTAATATTCATGCACTTCATTTCAATGCTCTTTAATTAAGTAATTAATTTTTAGTTATTAATGAACACAAGTATGACCACCTTGAGCATACATGTAGCACTTGGTAATCCAAAAACGCTTACCCTTTGGTAGCCTAGCAATGCTATACATGTTCACGATGTATCTAGAAAGTGGAAACAGGTACCTGTGTTAGGTTAGCTAAGCACTAGATGAATTAGATCTTAAATTACTTTACCTTTCATTCTTGTTGTAGGTGATTAAATTTATAAAACATAAAATGATAAATATCATGTACCTCAATTACACTTAAACCATATCCTTGAGCTTCACAATTGTAGTTTGAAAGACAACAAATGTTCTCAACATCCATTTAACTTCCTAGGGTATTAGTGCAATGGAGAACTATAGGTCCACAGAATTCAACCAGATCATGTGTAAACATCTTAGTGATTTTTATGGTTGGGCTTAGGGGTATCTCATCACTCATCAACAAGAAATTATGTTATATTTTGGGTCATTAACATTAAAGTCAAATTTCCATGCACGCATAATTAGAGTTGCATTTTGGGTTGGAAAACTTTTGAGAGAGAGAACCTTCTCAATCTAAGAGGCCTCAGATAGTTTCACCAGAATAAATTTCTAAGAATAGTAATGGGTATGAGAATCTTGAATGCCCTTAGGCTAAAGAAGGATTTAGATTTGTGTGTTAATACTCAAAGACCTTGGTAGAAGCCCCACTATTTGAAGAAAAATAAAATGTGTTGCAAAATCTTTAGAAACTGCATAAGAAATATCATTTGGAAGAAGGAAATCTATTTTGGGCAAGTTAGACGAACTTCGTTGATGGGGAGCAGAATCGAATAAATCTACCATTGCAAAACTTGCACAAAATTACTTGCAACTCCAATAAGATCACAAACTACCATGGAGGAAGTGAATACCATTACCACACCCCCATAATGTAGAATATCATGGAGCACTCGAACCTAGCTACACACTACAACACCAAACTACATGACAATGATGCAAAATAACACCTCCAACCACTATACAGACCCACAAGGTGAGCACAATGGTGGCCACAACAACAACAACAATAGAAAAAATCCTTAGTTGTTGAGAAAACACTCAGCGGTAGAGACATGTCACTCAGCCCATGCCACTGCCATCACCAATGCAACAACAGCTACCACTACCACCACCAACGCAGTAACAGCCACCAATGCCCAATGAGCAGTAACAACATAGTACCATATGTGTCACAACGCACTAAAACTATTACCTAACTGTCACCAAAACATAGTGCAACAAAGCATCCCGTGAAGGCCAAGAGCACATCACAACACAGCAGTTCGCGAGAACCCAAAATGTAGCAAAAAACTAGGAATAGTAGTGTCATTGCGCAGTGCAGCAACTGACAAGGACCCTGAGCCCCTATGACAACGACGCAACCCCACATGCATCAAATATTACCAAGGTGAAAAGCCACACTATAGTCAAAAGAAATTAAATTCAACAAGCTGTAGAGAACCAAGCTAATAATGAAGTGTGTGTTAGTGATAGGGAACCAGATCAAAGGTTCTATTTTACTAGGTAACACTAAGTTTTAAACTTCTATAAATTTAAACTTAGTATAATTAAAATTAACAAATGTGAGACAAGCTTAGGATGATCCAAAATGTATCCATGTATTAATTCTTAACCACATTCAAATACTAAGTTATAAACTTCGATAAATCTAAACTTAGTAGAATTAACAAAGGTGAGAGATGCTTAGGATTACATGGGCCCTATCCCTACTTCCATGATGAGAGACTGTTTGGCAAGTGTAACTCTGTAAACATTGATTAAATTAAAGTTGATTAAATTAAATTTATGAATATCTATCACTGCTCTTCCAAGCATACTCAAAAATAAATTTGATTTATTATTATTTTTGTTGTTATTATTTATCTATCGATCATCTATCACCATGATACTACTATTGAACCTTTAGTCATTGATTGCCACTTAAACGTTCTCCTCAACTAAATTCAATGTGATGAAGCATTCTTTCTTACAAGAAGATAAATAATATTTAGTTGAATAGAAAAATCTTTGATAAAAAATTGGGCTTTTAGCCCATAAGGAGTAGAAACCAAAAACAAATTCTATCAAGACAATCCAAAATAGCTAAGCAAGGAGATGGAAGAGGGCTACAACCGTCAGACGTGGACATAGATGTAGATGCAATTACATTGTCCCTAGGAAGTAACAATAGTCTTAGAAATCAACAAAAATAGCCACAAAATTGACAAACCAGGCACGATTACGCTGTGAAATATTCCACCACCTCATCATCATCACCATAACCGTCATCATCAACAATAACAAAACCAAAATCAAAATCTTCATCAGCAAAATCAGCAATTGCTATAGCTTCCTGTGTATGATATCAACAAGAGAGTTTTCAAAACTATAGTTCAAATGCTCATGGGCCTACCATTTCCATTACGGGATCCTACATCGCCTACACCAACAAATCCTAAACCACTGAACTCGGAGTTGTAGAAAATTCAGCCTCTGCTACTGAGCTCATTCTTACCAAGAAACCCTAGCCTCCAAACCCTCACACCATAACTACATCCACAACAACAAAAATTTTAGATGAAAAATCAATAGATCCATGAAATCCACAAAGTCTAATAGTTGGATTACATAGAAGTTAACGTGGGGTCAATGAACCTAACCCAGAATCCAACCAAATATACAATCTACCATTGTTGCCATCGTCGAAGATGATGATCTTCCACCAGTGATGAGAACAAAGTCGACACCAAAAAAGAAGATTAGTTATGAAGATTTCAAAGATCTAGACTCTTCATCTAAAATAAAAGAGGATATCTAATCCCCAAGCATTATAGACACATGGTAGCCATGTTGGGAGGAGAAGAAAAACCTAAGGACTATAAAAGCACATACACATAGAGGAGGGATTATCTCAAGAAAGAGAAGAGAAAGTAAAGTCTCTTGGCTTCTCTCTTTTTCTTTCCATATCTTGCTCCTTCTTCTCTTCCCCCTTCCCTTTTATTCCATCTCACCATCTCCCATATCCTTTTTCCCTTGTTGTTGTTACATGCAACTTGTTGCCTACTGATTTGCTACTTGGATTCTTCTTGCTATTGCTACTATTAGTCATTATTGGATGGTGTTGTTGTCTACAAGTTGTTGATACTACTTTTTGCAACTACTATATACTACTGCCATGGCTACTTGTAGCCATTAATAAATCTACTAAGTTCTCTCTTCTCTCTACTTTTTGTTATTTTCTTATGATGTTTTCAAATTATTTCATCTTCAATATTTCTATTTGAAAATAATCTAATATTTTCAAAGTTAGTGATTTTATTTAGATTATCAATCACATTCCTCTTCTACCAAAACTATTCCAGGCTAGTCATGCCCATAGGCAAGGTGCACTAGGTAAGAACCTTGCTAAATCGTGCTTCTTTCAGGGCATTGTGCATTAGCATGCCTTTAAGACCTGAATTTTTGCATCAACACACACTAAGTTATATACTTCTATAAATTTAAACTTAGTAGAATTAACAAAGGCGAGACAAGCTTAGGATGATTCCTAATGTATCCATGCATGCATTCTTAACCACATTCAAACACTAAATTATAAACTTCTATAAATCTAAACTTAGTAGAATTAACAAAGGTGAGACAAGGTTAGGATGACCCCAAATGTATCCATGCATGTATTCTTAACCACATTCAAATGACTCATTTATGGAGGTGTTGAACTATCATATAAATGGTATAACACAACCAAGTACTCACTTCCCTTATTGATGGTTTGTGAATATTCAATTTATTTTTAATATCATTGAACATTTTTTTCTATTCTAAGAGATAATTGCTAACATGTTTTTATGTGTATGTGTAAATGATCCATTTTACATGTGAGCTCTATCTCCAACAAGTTAAAAAAAATATCATGTGTTTTTTTCTTAAGTAGCCCACTTAAATAGGTTGGAATTTTGCTTATTCATAAAACTTATATGATGAGTAGTGAAGTAATCCAACATCCAACCATATGAGATACGAGTGTTCATGCGTAGCCTGATTAAATTTTTTGGACAAGGTAATGTAATTATGTTGGTAATTTGTTTAGTTCGTAATCGTTGTCTTCCCATGTGAGTTACTAAAATCGATGTGTATGGTTTAACTTACGATGAGGTGTATGATGTGTGGATGTTGTAGGAACACATTAGTCCTAGTGAACATAAGGTAAATGAAGTGGTTTTAAATCTAAGTAATAGTAAATGAACCTAATCTAGCCTAGTGTAATGGACATCTGTTCTTGATTCTCCACATGTCTTGGACTCATAGAATCATTACTAGGATGACCAAGTATTCTGCTACTGGGCAAACCATGCAATAATACTACTGGATTACCAAATGATCAGACTTAACACTTAGAATTAGTCATATCCATTCTACTTAATCAACAATAATATTAAAGTTCATGTAACAATAAATAGTAACTAAGAAAGAAGTAATCAATAAGCTAAATGAAAATAATAAACATCATATTGAGTAAATAGTAAGAAATCCAAGTGATGCTGCAATTTCTTACTATCAAAAGTAGATTTGGCCTTGTTTATATATTATCTCATATGTTTTCACTCCTACATCCATGAGAGGAGGTAACTATTGAACCCATAATCTTATGAGAGATGAGTATTTTGATCATTATGCTACATTTTGATTGTTTTAAAAATCTTATTACAATGAAACTTTTTAAGGACATGAGGAATAAGAGTATGGAAATACCTCAAAGTAATTAAGTTAACTAGTATTACTAAATATAACTTCTTAAAGAGATAACTAAAAACATTACAACAAATGACTACTCCAAATTAAAGTGTCTAGCAAAGAAATACTTATAGAAGCAATGACTAAAGAAATTTTTCATGTTATACAAATGTTATCTAACTAAAGAAAATGCATAATATTTAAAGCTATAGGCAATTTATAAATTTTTGTATAAATACTAATCTATGTTTTTTTATTTCTACCCTCACTAATTGATGAGCAGCAAGTAGACCCTATGCCCAACCATATGAATGACTAAGCATTCACGTGTGATTTGATCAAATTTTGTGGACTTATAGCCTTCTAAGTACACTGGTCTCTAGGAAGTGAAACTAACCATTGCAATCATTGTCTTCACAATTACACTTGTGAAATGTAAAGGTATGGTTAAGTGCAACTGAGGCATATTATTTTTATCATTTTTATGTTCTATGTTTTAAGTCACCTAAGAATAAAAAATAAAGAATTATATATTTAATTGCTAATTTACTCTAACCAACTAACATTTAACTAATCCTAACATAAGTGATGAGCAGTGAGGTATCCCTATGCTCAACCATATGAATACGAGCGTGTATGGGTAATCTGGTCGAACTTCGTTGACGAACTAGTTGTGGCACCTCAATAGTTACACATTGATCATAGTTTGCTATCTTCCCACCTGGACTAATAATTACTTTGTCACATATGGTTTAGTCTAGCTTGAGGTGTATGATGTGATTTCTAATACTATGCTTACTCCTAAAGGCAATGAGAAATAACATGAGTAAACTAATAGACAATCAAAAATAAAATCTAAGCTCATCTAAGTATGATGAGCATCCATCCTTAATCATTCATATGCATCTTGGAATTCATGTACTATGTCTAGGATTACCAAGCGCACATCACTCGAAGCACTACTTAATATGCTACTAGGTTATAACGTAGTGACACTTAAATGTTCATGATTAAGATGTACCCATTCCACATTATCAACAAAAATAGTAAATGATGATAAAGAAATATTAACTAAGAAAATAATAAATAATAATTAACAATTAAACAATCAAAAACTAAGCGAATGCTGCAATGATGGAGTAATCTCAATCTTTATTACTGGTTTTGTGCATCTCCAAGTACATCACACTTGAACAAAGGTTCCATACAATTACAAGCATCAAATTGCAGGCATGCACTTGCAAAAGGAACTAAAAACTAACTAAAAACTAACCAAAAGGATTGGACCCTAAAACTTACCAAAGACTCATTTCTTGTGCGTTTGAGTGCTATATTTATAGGCTAACATAGGAATCATGATATTGTGTATACGATATTGTTACCCAGGCTGCAATATTGCATATCCAATATCAAGGATCTGATATTAGGGCCTGGCAAACTATGATTCATCAATAAGCATTCATTCCCATTTTTTGTACACATCTTGAACATGTTTAACACTAATGGGTTACCAAACGTTAAGTGTTACTAGGATTACCAAGCACTAAGCATATGCTTAAAGTGGTTCTACTTATGTACTTAATTATTCTCTATTTAATTTATGTTAATCTAGTTTAATTTAGCTTAAATTAGCTTAATTTAATTACTTTAATTACTTAAAGAATTAAAGGAAATTTCTTAAAATATTAAATGCATAAAGAAAATAATTAATCTATTTCAAAGTGTTACAAGGTTTATCAGAAAGCTCGTCTTTATTTTGGCACACATTGCAATGCTCTAATACAATAGTGCTCAAATAAAGATCTGTGTACTCTTTGACTCCTACTATGGGCACTTAGAAAATATTCTAACTTTCAAGAGGAAAAACTACTAGAGCTTCGCTACAACTATGAGACTTATGCCATAAATGCGGCTGGTGAGCATGTATTTATAAGTGAAACAAGGAGCCTTGTCTACAGGTACATGTCAACAAGTCAAACCCTACATCAATGCAGACAACCATGATGCTTCATCATGTCCCCATGACTAAATGAAAACTCATCATTGAGTTCTTTAAGAAATTTGGGAAGGTATGGGATTATTGACACCCAAAATAAACACACAAACTACACAAAAAAAACTAAGTGCCTAGAGTATATGAGTTTTTTTCTTCATTGATTACAAATTTTTAGGTGTTTAAAACAACAAAATTAATCTCTAAGACAAAACTGACAAACACAACTCCTTAGATGATGCAAAGACATTGAAGAAGATAAAATAGTCCTAGGTGGTGGAGTTTCCTAAGGCTCCGAAGAACCTTGTCTTGCTTTAAGCACATGGAGTGGTTGAGGTAGTTATGGTTGTCTTGCATTAGCTACAAATTCTAGTGGAAGATGAAAGGCATCCAACAATGCCTTCATCTTCTCCTCCTTTCCCCTTGGATCATTTATGGTTCACACAAAATCTTGAATGTGGTCTGAAGTGGGAACATCCCAAGGATAAGGCATTGCTAGAAACAACTCCTTCATGTTGACAAATCACATAGCAAAATTTTTTTGTTCAACATTGAACACCTTGACTACATTCTATAGCTCTGGGTAGTTTTTCATCCTCTTGGCTAGGTTCTCAGCAATTGATCATTTGTTGGTGAACTTTTCCTTGAGAACCTCAAGTTCGACATTAGCAGTCTTAAGCTTTGACTTCATTTCTTTGTGATGCTTGAACTTTGCTTTGTATAATAAGTACAAAATGACCACTTTTTTCTCCAATTCTGACTATGGTTTTTTGATAGTCAACATTGCAAGGTTTGCATAAAAAAGATTTCCAAGCCCCATGTACTTCATCATCTCCTCAATTTATAGCTCTTTCATGCACATATCCACTTTGTTGTAGTCATTGAGCCCATCAAAGATAAGTTTCCAGACATCATCTCCTTCCTTGAGCTACTGGAGGGCCTCATTGAGTTTTGTCTTCATCATCTAGATGTGTTTCTCATTAATTTTTTTTTGTAAACTAACCTTATCTCTATAATGGTTCTTGACTCTCTCAAATTTGAGAGCCTCAATTTTCCAAGTGACTATCTCTATCTATGATTTTTGGAAAAGGGCTCAAACTTCCTTCATGTAGAGATTTCTATTCTCTGCTACCAATCTCCTCAATTCATTGTCTAGTCTAGCTAGTTCCTCTTGCTATTGATGTATAAAATCCTACATTTTCTACTTCTACATATCAACATTGCGTGGGCAATGATTTTCTATGGTCAAAATTGCATTCTCATGGTGCATTTGAACCAAGTCTTTTTGAATGGTGTACATTTTGGCATTGCCCATAGATTGGTTAAAGATGACTATTTCCTTCTCATTCTTAACCTTTTTGAGCTTGTCTTCAAGCTTCTTGAAGGCTTCATTCCTTGTCAATGTACGGTTGAAAAACATAGGATTAGTAAGACAAGCTCTCAATTCAGCAACCTCTATAGCTAAGTGTTGGTTTTGTGCTTGGGCTATTTTGAGTTGCCCCTATAATATATACACTTTCCCCTTTCTTCTAGTAGCTTTTATTAGATTATAGTAATTGTGCCTAGAAGGTCAAAGACATCCAAAATTGGTTGCTTAGTTTCCACAAGTTGGTCTAGTAACTCCTTGTGTTGGGCTACACTCAATATATTGCTACCTATTCTTGCATATGTTTACACATCTCTAAGTGTAGAGACATCTAGTATAGATACCATAGGTGCATTTAGTGCTTTGGTAATTCTATCAGCAACCACCTCTACCGCTATCTCATGCATATGGTGCTACATCACCAAGATAGTTGCCCCCTCACCCTCCTTCAAACACACTAAAAAAGTAGCATCATTCCCAAATATTTTTTTCAAATTTTTGTTATTCCAAGAGAGATACTATTACATCTTAGGTATTGAGATTTGATCTCATGGATAGCTATGTTCTTTGAGCTAAGAAAATTGGCTTACCTTTCTCCATTTAGTTGATTGTTTAAGCCATTTTTTTAATGTGACTCATTAATGGATGATACATACATGGATCATCACCACTCATTCTAGCTCATTGCTCCTTCTCTTAGATCATCCACATGTGCTCAAGGATAACATGGAACTTAGACATTATTTTGTGAGTGGATGATGGAGGTGGTAGTCACTGCTTTTCTTCTTGGATGACTTTAGCAAGCATCGTGTCCTTCATCATCTCTACCCAAGAAGCAAATGGATCATGTTGAACATCATCATTTGTATAGCAGGTTATGCCTCCCCTCTTGCATAATTTTTGGATGAGGGATGGGAAGGGGAATGTCTTCCTTCCAAGTTTATTTTATTTAAATTGCATTTCTACCTCAAGATAGATAAGTTGTGAAAGTTTGACTGAGAATCTACTGCTTAGAGCAACACACACATGAGTGGAGAAGGTTGTGATCTTACTTGGCCCCACCATTGGATTAAGGTGAAAGGCTGAAATCTTAAAATATATGCCTTCCACCATGGTGAGCATGCCAAACTCCTTATGATTGATTGCATAACACCCCTACAACCATTCCTTCTTAGTGCCAAGATCTACTTACATGGGGATTTTAGCAAGGTTTGTTCCCATTTATGGTCACCCAAGGACCTCTAGGATAGCTTTCATCAAGTAGGACACTGAGATGTCCTTGATTTTGATCATTGAACTAGCCTATTGATTATTCTAGAACAAGTATGTTTCTCCCATGTACCACTCCCCACTGGAAGTGATTGCGGGTGACATTGGAGAGTTTTGTAGTTGATCTTTAATTTCTAGTAGTGCAAACTTCAAGAAAGATTCAAAGTTTAACTCTTGAAGCATGGATCTCTGGACCTCCTTGTTCGTGAACTACCTGAGGTATCTTCCCTCAAGGTAACCTCAAGGTTTGATCTTGGTTTAGGTGCCTCATCTCAATGAGACTAGTTTGTTGCACTAGCTTCTTTAGAAATCTATCAGACAAATTCTACTTTGGAATCCTCCTAAAGAGGTCCCATTGCATGGGTCTCTTCTTGTTCATGGGATTGTTCTTGGGCCCTTTCTATTCTTGGTCATTTTTTCCTTACTTGGGACAGTCCCCCTTCTTGTGCTTTCCTTTAAGTACCATCTATGATCAAAACATAAACAAGCATTAGCATTTAATGTGTAACTTATAACATTTAAGTACCTTTCTCATTGGGCAATTACACCTAGGCTAAGTTTGGACCATGGCATATTGATTATTTTATTATTATTTTGATGACTTTTAATTTATAATATTATTGAAGCTTATTAGAAGGGTTTAAATCTTATAATTTGATGTTTTAATGTTGATTTCTCTATTAAATCTTGTGGGAGTTTGGAAATATTTTGAAATTTTTTTTTATCAAAAACTTAAGGTTTGCAGCCTCCATGATAAAGAGCTTACTTCTAGTAGCTACAAGGTTGAAGAACAGAGTGAATCGGACAAAAGGTTAGGAAGATATGGCTCTTGGAAGGTTCTAAGCTTTGAAAAATCCAAAAACTCCCCTCTTATTTATGAGAAAATGTGAAAAATTCTTAAGTGTTTGTGTATATTTATAGGATTTTTGCCTTACTTCAATGGGGTCTCATCAATGGGAGGGACTTGTATATGGAATTATATCAATTAGGCTGGTCCACAAAATTTTTCACTTTAAAAATCTTGAAAAATACAAGTTTTCTTATGAAATTAGGGTCCATAGAGAGCCAGAAAAGCTATGAACATGATGAAGACCTTAGAAGAGAGTTGGAAAATTCACGAAAATTAGAGAATTGTGGAAGAATGAAAATTTCTTGGAGAAAATGCCTTAAGGAGCACATAGTTGGATGCAATCGAAGGAGCGCAAGAAATATTTGATTGCCAAAATGCCTAAAGATAAGGAACTTAATTACCATAACCAAGAGATATGCAAGTGGGTCCTCCTGATAGCAGGCTCATGCCCTTTTTGTGCCCTTACATAACCTCAACTAAGGAGTCTGTGGGCCTCACAATGGATTAATGATTATGAAAAGTTAAGGACTAAATCTAGAAAAATCTACCTAAGGATTTAAACACATTAAACTAGGACATTGAACAAGACATGGAAATTGGTAGTGAGGTGAATGATGGAAAGCATTGATGGATGATAAAGAAGGCGAGATGGAATTTTGAATTGTGATTACATGAAGTCCCTTGTGGATCTTATGGTTAAATGACCCAATAAAGTCCATCCTTAGTCCACATCAAAACCAACCACTTTCATTAACTTTGCATCACCACTCTAAGACTAGACCATCCCCTTGAGATATGAGAATGCTCCCATAGATCAATCACTATTCCTTATTTGAGAAAAAAAGAGAAGTGGGAAGTGAGCAAGGGCCTTAGTTAGAGGGGAACTTTAGGCATGGATAACATGTCTTTCTAGTTCCATAACTAGTGCTTGTAGCTTGCTATTTTGTCTAAGGGATGTGCTTTGAATTTTCATCATGTTTTTTCTTTTTTTGAATTTTATGTTTTTATGAATTTTTTGATTGAAACCACACCATGCAAAGACTTACTAACTTCCTATTATTGATCGACACAAAATGATAAGAAATCCATGAAAATAGAATTGCACTCAAGTAAGTAGAAAGGCACAAAGAGTAGTGAATCCCCTTGATGTCACACCCTTTCAAACCTTTGAATCTTTCCCAAGTTTGAAAACTACCAAGGTCACAAGCTCATTAAAGTTTTATTTATGAAAAAGGAACCTCATACTTTCAATCCTAGGAAGACCATAGAGTTGGTGGATGGGTGGATGACGTGGACTCACTACTTGTTGCACAAAAAAGAAACTTGTATTAGTCATTATTTATGAAAATTAAAAAATAAAAACCAAACATTAGCAATCAAAAACATTAAGTACAAACCACCATTAGCAAATAGCTACAGAATCAATGTGTCATGTTGGTAATAAATCATTTTATTAGAAAACAAGAAAAGTTCACATTAGAAAGAAAGAAAAATACAAAAAAATTGAAAACTATTCAAGAAAGATAAAACATACTAACGATGTTGTAAAAAAATTGGAAAAATTATAGTGTAAAATAAAAAGATGTAAAAATAAAGAAAGTGTAAAACAAAGAAAAAGTAGGAAAACTAAGGAGCCACTGATATGGCTAGCACAAATGACCGTCTCCCCCACAACTAAGTTGAAAGAAGAATATATAAAAAATTGAGCAAGGTTTTCCATACATTAAGGCATTGCTTGTACTAGCTTGCTTAGGCTCATGGAAAGATTTGAGTTGTTGCATGTTGACCAATTACTTTTTTTTGGGCTCTTAGGTTTATAAATCAGCATGGCCCCTCAAGAAAAGGTTTCATAAATGACATAAGGCCATTCTCAAAATTTTTGAAAATTAGTCTTTTACAGTACATGTGTGGGGTTCCAGTAGAGGACCTTGTCTCCAAGTTAAAATTTTACTTTCCTTATCCTAAGGTCATGGTGCTTTTTATTGAATGCTTTTTGCACTTCATTCAAGGATAGGCCACCAATCGAATCTCATCTAGCACATTAAATTTTATCAATCTTTCATTTTGTGCTAGGCTAAGGTCAAGATCAAGGTCATAGGCTATTGAAAGTTTATGGAGCTTAGATTGAATTGGAAGAGTTGGTAATTTTCCAAACATCAACTCATAGGGAGAGTATCTTATAGGGATATTCCATGTGGAGCAGGAGGCCTGAAGGGCATTGTTGAGTTTTATGCTTTTGTCTCTCCTATATTTGGTAATTTTTCTCATTAAGATATTAGTTATTTTCCTATTTATAACCTTTACTTGACCATTGGGTTGAGGATGGTAGGGTGTTATTAACTTATGTTTAACCCCCAAGTCTTCATGAGCTTGCAAAAAGTAGCATCTATAAAATAAGTATCATTGTCAGAAATTAGTGCACATGGCACTCCAAACCTATTTACAACATTCTATTATACAAATTGAGTAGTAATGGAAGATGTACAATCAATGAAAATTTTTGTTTCTACCCATTTTTTACAATGGTCAACAACAACTATTATGTGTGCCTTTCCATTTGACATGGTTGTGATGGGACCCATGAAATCTATGCCCCAAATGTAGAAGGGTTCTAGTGGTTGGATCCATTGTTGAGGTCCCTTCATTCAAGTGATCATCCCACCATCTCATTGACAATGTTCACAAGAGAAGATGAATTAGTGAGCATCCCTGAAGATTGTTGGCTAGTAATACCCTACCATCAGGATCTTAATAGCCATGTGTATCCTTGCATAGTGGTTCCCACAAGGACCCTTATGAGCATCTTGGAGAATGTGTAGTTGATTAACATCAAGGAAATACCAATGAACCAAGCCATTGGTGCACACCCAATAAAGGTTCTTTTTGATTTCCATGAAGCATTTGGTTTAATGAAGAAACTATTATTTCTTCTAGTGGTCCAAGTCTTGTGGCATCTCTTGAGTAAGAAGATAAGCGAGGATGCCATCATAGCATATAGGTTCATCAGGCACTTGTTCATTTATTGCACTAGCAAAGAGGAGTTCATCAGGAAATTGATCAAAGAGCAATCTCTCCTCCTCTTTGTTGTCCCATCATAACCGAAACAAGTGATTAGTGACTACATTCTCAGTCTCTTTTCAATCTACCATTGTAAGATTAAACTCTTGTAAGATCACTAGCCATTATATGACATGGGGGCTCATCATCAACTTGTTCATAAGGAAGAAAATCGCATTGTGGTTAGTGTTCACAAACACTTTTTATTCAAGCACATAGTACCTAAATTTCTCCAAAGCATACACCACTACCGTTAGCTCTTTCTCCATTATGGTGTAGTTAAGCTATGCACCCATAATGCTTTAGCTTGAGCAATGGATATAATAAGGACATTTTTAATCATCTAACTACATAAGAATATCTCCCAAGGAATAGTTCAATGCATCCATCATGATGTGAAATGGGAGAGAACCAATCAAGTGCTTATAGAATTGGAGTTTCTACAAGCTTCTACTTAAGCCATTGGAATGCTTTCTTGCATTCCTTGATTCATATGAATGGAGCATCTTTCTATCAACTCAACCAATGGTTTCACAATCTTAGAGAAATTCTCTATGAATTACCAATAGTAGCTAGTGTGTCCAAGAAATGAATAGATATCTTTAACAGATTCTACTTGGTGGGTTATTCCTTGGATGACCCTAATCTTTTAGGATCTACCTCAATCCCTACTTATGATATTCTATGCCCCAACATAATGTCCTCTTGGACCATTAGATGGCTCTTTTGCCAATTGAGCCAAAGATTGATCTTCATGCACCTTTTAAGCACTTAATATGATCTAGGGCTTGCTCAAATGTAGTGCTATAAGTTGAGAAGTCATCTATAAAAACTTCCATCCCACTACCAATCTACTGCTAAAAAATATTCAGGACAAGGCATTGGAATGTTACAAGGGAATTACATAGACCAAAAGGCATTTTTTTTATATGTAAAAGTCCCCCAAGGACTTGGGAATGTCATTTTGGCCTAATCTTCTAGTACAATTTGAATCTAGTTATAGCCACTATAACCATCTAGATAGTTGTAATAGTAATGCCTAGAGCCAGTATCCAAAACCTAGTTCACAAATGACAATGGAAAATGATCTTTGTAAGTTGCCATGTTCACTAGCCTGAAATCAATACACATCCTCCACTTACCATCTTTCTTTGGCACAATCAAAAGTGGGCTAACCCACTCACTATCGGTGATTAGATAGATGAACCCTTCCTTGAGGAGTTGTTCAATTTCTTCATTGATGATTTGCTTCAATTTGGAATTCAACCGCCATTGTTGCTGCCTCTTTGGCTTGATGGAAGGATCAATATAGATGTGATGCTAGCATATCCAAGGCTTAATTTTAGTGAATTTAGGATATGACCAAGAAAAGGATATTGGCCATTAGTTAATCACATTTAGTAGCTTCTCTTTCTATTCAGGAGGAAAATTGACAATGATTATTACTAGCTTGCCATTTTTCAAGAATTCTTACTCCATGCTGGCAAGTAGATTTTTCAAATTTAATGGCTCCTATTTAAAATTTTTAGGGATTTCCAACTCTCCCCAGCAAGTATCATTAGGTTTATCATCAGAGAGTTGGTGATGAATTTCCTTCAATTCATCCATGCTTTCAACATATGCATATATTAAGCTCTCAGTTGGTTCCATGCAAAGTGTATTGCATTCAGGATTAACTTTCAGTCACTAGGTGTCCTTTTGTTTTATGGCTACTATGTACAAGCACTTTTGTGTTTCAAATTCATCTATACACTAAATACATGCTTTGATTGATGTGCTTTTGATAGACCATAACTTCTACACATGGTTGCACCCTTTATCATTGTACACAATACATGAAACTCTCTTCTTCTTGATCTTTCCAAATGCATTTTCCCATGAAATTTCTAGGGAAAGATCTCTAATGCCCATTCACACATCAATAGTGCTCAACTAAGCCATTTTCATAATAATTGGGAGGTCCCCCCTTATAGTTATCAAACATAAATCACTAGTAAATCGATAATATAGGACCACCATAGATAGTGGTGACAATGTCCTCCACTAGTCCTAAGGGAACAATGATGGATTAATTTGCCAATTCTAAATGAATGCTGCTCTTCTTAAGAGGAGGTTGGTTCCAATCTTCATACATTTTGTGAGAAATCAGATTAACACCAGAACATGAATCAAGAAGAACCTTGCATGGCTCATTTCTAGCAATCTACAAATAAATGAGGGAACTTCCAAGATCAATTCTTTTTTTGGGAAGGTTTCCATCCTGGATTCAATTGAATATGGCATGGATTAACATGATTGTGTAGATCTTGGGAGGCATTTGGTTTGAAGGGTTCTCAAAAGGAATAGGTGCAAAGAATGAAGGAGACATAGGGCAACCAATCGCATGAGTCAATGAGGGCTTTGTAGGGCTATTGGTTTGAAAGAATGATATTTCATGGGATCTATTTTCCAAACGACTCAACTGCAAAGCTGGCTATAAGTTAACAACCTTGGTAGCATTTCATTGCTATGGTTGTGCAGTAGGTAGTAATTAGGTTAAGGGTGAAGAGGCATGTATTAAAAAATGAGAAGGGTGATAAGGATATGGGGACTCCCCTCTAGGAGATGGAGAATGAGCTCTATAGTACTCTAGAGGATAGTAGTGATGTGGAAAACAAGTATGACAAGAAGAGTCACATGGAAACATGTGTTGCTGAACATGGTACCCATATGAATTTGGCTATCTATAAGGGTACTGTTGCCTTAGTGGTGGAATCCCCCTTGAATGTGGGTGCTACCATTGCTAATACTACTCATATGGTTGTGGTGGAGCTCCACTTGGATAATAAGCTTGTTGTTGGTAGAACTACCTAGAATTACCTTGAGGATAAGGTAACTTTCTGGGTGCTTGTCTTCTTGTGAACCTAGGATTTAGCACATACACCCGAAATTCCTAAAAATGTGACACAATAGGGAAAAATTCCTTAGGATGTTCATATTAGTAGTTTTCACATCCACTATCATCATCTAATTCTAACTCCACAACCTCTTCTACTTCAGCAACTTTGCCCTTACCCCTTTGGTAGGCACATTTAGCTTCCTTCCTTCTCCTGCAATCATGATTACTACTTTGATCTTTGGATTCTTTTACAATTTTTAAAGCAATTTGAAATTTTTCATCCAAAGATTTCCAAATTTTCTCCACCTTAGCCAAAATCTTGAAAACAAAATTTTTAATCAACAAGATTTTTCACTACACCACTTCATCAAGTGATGCCTTTCCCTCATTATCATAGAATTAGACCTACCTTTTTCTAATGAAATAATCTTGGTTATATTCTTCAACACTTTCCCATTTCCTCAACTCACCTTCTTCTTTTGCAACCTACTAAATCAACCTTCGGATTTGATGGGCTTGAAGTTTTAACAATCTCCCTTGGGCATAGACCCCAAGGATTCTTCTTATTTCAGATTAGAGCCTATCTATGATGTGATGAAGCTACTCCCACTAAGAATAACCATGACCAAGACATTTGTACAAAAGGGAATAATACTTTCCCATGGTTGCATTCAAGGATTCATGTGTTCCTTGTCGCTAACCTTGGATTTGCTTTCTTAAATTGGACACTTTGAAGTATGTCTAATATTTATCATTGAATAACTCAAGCATCATACTCCATTTATAAATTGACTCCAACTCTAAGGAGTGGTACCAACCTTTTGCTTCTTTTGTGGGTTTCTTGGGAAATAGCTTAAGATTTTTCTAAGCATTTTCAATGTCTTGCAAGGCATAGGCATCGTGAAAGGCTTGAAGATGGGTCTATGGATCTAAATTATATTCCCCCTCAAATTTGGGATAATGTTCATATCCAACTTCTTGATTCTACTATCTTTCACATGCCTAGTTGGAATTTTAACTACCTCTATGATGTTTAACATGCTTCAAGTTGCAAGTAAAGGCTCATCATCATCATGATTTCGATGATGCCTCTGAAGTCCTCTGCTACCTTTTTTTTCATGACGGGGCCTATGATCATTATTTTCTCATCATTCACCTCCATCACGATTTTGCCCCTTACAGTTTTGATCAAATTTAGAGGAGGAAGAAGAAGATGCAAATGAAGAGGACAAAGAGGAAGGAGGTCTACCATCATCATGGTGTTTTCCACCTCCTCTCCACTTGTCATAGCCACGATCATTAGGTTTTTCATCATCATGATGCTTGCCTAAGCTCCTACCTAAACTCCCACTTTTTCTTGAATTCATATTTTTGATAGTGGACTATAGATTTGGGTTCAATCCCCTTTCACCAAAGTCAAGGGGTGGATAATCTTCATGTTGAGAATCCCTAGAGGAAGAATCCTCATTGTCTTTCTCATTCAGTAAAAACAAGGGGTTAGTGAATCATTTTCCCTTTGTAGCTTCATGGAGCTTCTCCTAGTGCGAATCTCTTTTGCATTATGTTTTAGTGGGATGATAGTCTCGATAGTCATGGTCTTGCACAACATACTCTTTATGAAGATCTTGGATGACCTAGCTCTTAAGAGTTTGGAGCAACATCCCAGGAATAGATTGGTGAGGCAACAACACAATGTTGTCCTCCATGTCTCTCCACTATAGCTACTCATCATAATGCATGATGAGGGTGAAATCAAGCACAAATTTATCTAGATGAGTATACACCACTTTGAATTCTTGGGGTACTTTCTATTCATCATGCCTATGAGAAGAAGACATTTTCACATAGAAGAAAAATAACAATGTGCTTAAGAATAATGATTATTAATTTTTTAATAATTGCAACTTTAGGGTTTGTTCCAAAAATGTTAAATAATTTTCACTAAGTCCTAGATAGCACATGTATCAAGCTACAAGTCCCTAGCAATGATGCCAATGATGAGTGGTGAGTAGACCCTACGCCCAAACATATGAATCACTAAGTGTTCACTAGGATCCAGTCAAATTCTATGGACTTATAGCCTTTTATGTATGCTAGTCTCTAGGAAGTAAAAATAATTGTTGCAATCATTGTCTTCCCAATTACACTTGTGAAATGCAAAGGTATGTGATGAGATGCAATATTGTTGCTGCCACGATATCGCGTCGTTCCCTATGATATCGCGTACGCGATATCGCGGTCCGTCGCCAAATCTATAAATAAGAGGTGGCACTCCCCTGATTGGTAATCATAGGCGTAAAGTAGTGAAGCTCTAGTAGATTGATCACCCCAGAGATAGAATATCTTCCATGTGCCCGCAGTAGGAGTCCCCCAAGTGAACGGTTCTTTATTCAAGCAACTTTGTACCTGAACGCAAGTTGTGTACGACAATAAAGATGAGCTTTGTGGATAAACCTTGCAATACATGGATAGGTTTATTTAATGTTATTTATTGCTTTCCTAGTAATGCGGCATGAGTACGACTTGGTTACGAGTGTTGACGAACATGTACGGCTAGCCAAGGAATCGGCTACTCATCGCGATTAGATTCTCTCACCCTTACCTCCTAGAACATGGGACAAGTACAACTTGATTACGAGCATCTACAAATGTGTATGGCTAGTCAAGAAATTGACTGCTTGTCACACTTAGGTTAGTTAAGTGCCTCAGTACGACCGCTTCGACCATGTGCGTTACGTGTGGTAATCCCA
>MNCI01008307.1:92294-137719 GCA_015680685.1 Gnetum montanum | reverse complement strand
CCACAGTTGCATAGTTCAGGGTGTGTATGGCAAGTGGGAATGGATGCTGATGCTAGGACTTAGTGCTGTAGTTAGAATTAGTTTTAGCCTCTCAACCCTTCACCCTTTAGCATAGGAGATAAACTTGAAAAAGACCAAAAAAATCATATACCTCGGACTTACTTAACCATACACCGTGACAACAACAAGTAAGTCTAGGAAGACAACAATTAATTAACTCCAAGTGTTCCTTGCGGTGTTTAGGCATTTAGTCTGTGGAGTTCAACCAGATCACACGTGCTACGCTCGTTTCGTATGGTTGAGTGTAGGGGTACCTCACCACTCATCAGTATGGCTAAGTGAAACTAAGGCATATGAATTTTATCATTTTTATGTTCTATGTTCTAAGTTGCATAAGAATAAAGAATAAAGAATTATATATTTAATTGATAATTTACTCTATCCAACTAACATTTAACTAATCCTAACATAAGCATCATTCCCACTTGCTGTACACATTCCAAACATGTTTAACACTACTAGGTTACCAATCATTAAGCATTACTAGGATTACCAAGCACCAAACATATGCTTGAAGTGGTCATACTAATGTGCTTAACTAATTGCTATTTAATCTATCTTAATCTAGCTTAATTTAGCTTAAATTAGCTTAATTTAATTACTTAAAGCATTAAAGGAGATTGCTTAAAATATTAAATGTATAAAGGAAGTAATTAATCTATTTCAAAGTGCTACAAGTTTTATCAAAAAACTCATCTTTATTGCTACACACACTATAGTGCTTAGGTACAACAGTACTCAAATAAAGATCCATATACTCTTTGACTCCTACTACGATCACTTAGAAAATATTCTAACTTTCAAGAGGAAAAATTGCTAGAGCTTCACTACAACTATGAGACTTATGCCATAAATGCAACTAGTGCGTGTGTATTTATAGAAAAATAGGGAGCCCCATCAATGGTTCAAACCCTACGTTGACAAGGTTGTGTTCTTGTTGATAGCATCTCGTCAATGCAACCAACCACGATGCTTCATCACTAATGCATTATCAATCCATTAGCAATGTCATAGAATCATGTCCACAAGCATCCTCAACATTAATGAATTTTCTATATATATAATTAATCTAAAATAATTTAATGATCATTCTCACATTCACCATAGTTAAGTCTAAAAGTTTAAGTCTAAAAAACTAAGAGACTAAAATGAATTTTTTATATCTTATTATAAAATTATATTAGATTTATTTTTAAATAGTAAAAAATATTAAATTTCTTCTTTAAAAAATACATAGAAAAAATTGATGATTTGAAGAAACTATAAATGAAAAAAAAATCTAGCTCTTCATAAAGGTAAATATCAAAACAAAACTCATGTAATCAATTTCTTTTTGTTAGGACAAGGCTAGGATGATGATGATGATTGAATTTTTTCTGTTAATAAATTAATTTTTTTCTTACTTAACATAAAAGCATAATTGTAAATTGAAAAGAATTCATGATAGAATTATTGGTCACATTATTTCTAAATCTTGGACTATGGGTATGGGTTATTCATTAACTACACAATTTATGAAGTTGACTTTGAAAGATGTCACTTAACCTCATGCTAATACAAAATGTTCCAATGAAGTACCAACATAATTCTTATCTTGGATCAATAAAATTAAAAATTAATGCAAAGTGAAATTGCATGTACATATCTTCTAAGATGAATCATGACATTGCATAAACACATATGCTGCAACCCTACATAATGATATATTGTTATAACTATGAGCATGATTAGGGAGACAACAACCTACAATTTCACATGGTATTGTAATAAACATTTTTCTTAATCCTTCTATGAAATTTAAACAACTCTATTATATAAGCTAATAGATTTGTATGATTAAGTGCTAAGAATAATTAACCACTCATCATCAACTCATTCCAAGTACATTAAATAATTGTGGAAAACTTGGTCACTTTTATTGATTCCAAAAGAAAATAATTTAAGATATAACCATGCCAATAAGAGATAGCTGACAAGAAATGTTTATGTAATGATACAATATTCTCAAGCATATATATATATATATATATATATATGAATGATTTAAAGAAGATTATATAAATGATAGCAAATCAATTAAATGATGTGATTTCCAAGCCATCTACACCAACGTTACCTACGTATGAATACATGTCACTAGATACATGAGTAAAGAAGATGAGGATGAATTCTTTTAGATTAAATTAAAGATGTTACTAAGATTACTTCTTGCACTATCATGAGAAATGTAGGTAAGATATATCATCCTTTTGAAAATATTTTGTTTAGGATTAGGATTAAGTTTTCAAAAAGTGAGAATTTTTTGAATATTCTAATAGATGGAGGAATAGAAAAATATTATCTCTTCAAGATTTATGATTATACTTGGACTTGTAACTACTCTTTACATGACATTTCATTTTTGGATACAATGATAAACATTAAATATACCTTATAATTAACATTATGCATCTAAAATAACATGGGAAAAATGTATAAGGCAAAGAAAAAAGAATTGTATTAGTAATAGAATTAAGAATGAATAAGATTTTCCAGCACTACCATTGCAATTAGGCTAAGACCCAATTAGCAAGGATAGATAAGTCACCTCCTATCCTACTTTTTAAAGCTATTGTTACTTTCCATTCTAGCTTTATAGCTCCATGCTAGCCCAACCTATAAGTTACTAGTATAAATACCTCAAAAGACATAGTGAAGATTATAACATGTTTTTTCATGTATAGGTCATTGGACTATTGGTTACCATATATTACTTTACAGCCAAAGGTAGTGTGCCCAAAGCCTAGTACCATCATCCTAAGCATTCTAGTCGAGATAAAAATTATAACATCTTTTCATTAAGTATCTTTTGAACAATAATTACAATATTTATTACAAAACAACACTATGGAAAAATGGGGATGTGAAAAATTAACATTAGGATCTTCCATATACTAATACTTTAATTTTTCATATTTAACTTGGTTTAAGATTCTTCCACTCATTTTGCAAATCAAAAATATAAGTTGGCTAGATAGATTCTTGGAGGAAATAAAATTATCATATCTATAGATTATATTTATTTTCTAGAAATAATAAGAAGTGAATTCAAAATTTGCTAGCTAATCACAACTCCTGACCAAAGTTACGCTATGTGCATCTCATGCAATCTACTTGAATATAAGTAGGACAAATTCTTATTCTCAATTTGTATTACATGTAAATGCCTACTTTGGTAATCCTAAATAATGTATTTTAATTAAAATATGAGAAAAAAAAGAAGACAAATGATAGAAAATAAAACAATTTTTTCGTCATGTGACATTGCAAATATGACATATCAAAGTTATTAAATGCATATAAATATAGCTCACCAACTACATTTATGACACCATTCTAGGGAAACTTTTTTAGTTTGATTTCATAGCTTAAAGAATAGTCAACAAGTACATGTACCATGGATTTGATTCAATTGTATAGAGTCTTATTCAAGTGGAATATACTTAGAAATATTTCATGACCAACAATAAGATTGAAATCAATTCTTCTCCATAGTTAAATGAGAGAGTAACTTGTACTTTCATTATCATGTAATATTAAACTCCATTTCTTAATAGTAAGGTTAATTATGAATTAAGATACTTCAACAAATATTCTTCAAGATAGTTAAGCTCTTGTACTAAGCAGATAATGACCTTTCTTAAAATAGTTTCTTTATATTCTACTTATTATTCAATTTTGACCATATATATTCATGGTTATATATATTTTGAATTGATAAGAGGAAAAATATAGCAAGAAAATTAAGTATGAGGGTTTGTTGAAGATTTGTATAATCAATATATACCACGACTTATTTATCAAATATAACAAAATTTAATAGCCACACATCTTCACTAAACCTTCATAGAATATATTTCTATATCCAAATTCTTGGCTATAGAACTACTTGACTATACATCAATGATGGTTGAAACTGTTGAAGAGTGAGAAGTTGTGATTTCAATTCTAGGAATAAGAGCTTTGAATTTTATGATACTTATACATTGAGATATAACTTTAGATATGGAAGAATGATGGTATACCATGCTTAAATTATTTTAAATTAAAATATGAAGGAGATCTTCAATATAGTTACTACCATGGAAATATCTCCCCATGATCGTGCTAATTTTACCCTAATCTAGCTCTTTCTCTGTAGCATCCAATTTATACTTTATGTCCTTTCTCTTAAATACAATGGTTGTGGTTTTTCCCTCAACATCAAAGCTACATTTTATAGTTGTCCATTTCTCTACAACATTGTCCCTTTCAAGTTAAAGATTTTTTTGTATGCCGACAAGTTTCAATAGTTGATATTCTAATTCATTCTCCTTTTATTCCAACTACAACCATATAAAGTCAACCACTCCAAGTATAGCCTAACTCCTTAATAGTATCCTTACAAGTTTTCTCAATTTCCTTTATAAGCTTTATTATCTTAAACTTAAAAGCATCAAATTCTACCTTTATTTACTATCATTGGTACATCTAGCCTTCCTAGACCATTTTATTTATGTCATTTACCCATGACAAAGCATCATGGTGGACCAACTACAACTTACCAAGGTGCTTATCTACCTTGACATTGTACATATAACAAGCACCCACATGATAATAGGCATAGTTTATAGCAAGTAGTATGTTTTTATGGAGAGAGATGATGGTTGGCATAACATTGTATTATTGTATATCTCTCATTAATCACTCAATCACCTTAGAATCTAGGAGGTCAACTTCATATTCCATCATGTCCTACTAGGTTCGTAAGTTATACACATACTCATTTAGAATATATTTTTTACCATGAACAAAGAAAACTCCATGATGGCCACATACTTTAAAAATTTATTCTCAAGGACATGGTGGTACATAACCAGATCTTGGGTGAAGCTGGAGACACACAAATCATATATAAGCATTTGAGCTACCAAAATTATCATCCACTTGAGTGTGGAGAACATATGTTACATTCTTTTGGTTGGCTATGGTGGTAACTTGCCTTGCATTAATAGTAGTAACACAAGTAGGAGAGAAGTATGGGAGTGATGTAAAGAGTGAGGATTGATTAGAAACATAGGAAGGCGATTTAGTGCATGGCATTGTAAATCTATAATATTTGGAAGGATAGATGTAGTAAGCAAGAGCATGAATTATTCAACTATTGGATTTGGCTAACAGTAAAGGTACTACCTCCTTGGTGGTGACATCCTTCACAACTATTAATTTTGCCACTGTTGTTGATATTGCTCTTGAGGTAGAAAAGAAAAACTAATTGGATAGTATTAATGCTAATAGAGGTACTTATAATTTTCTTATGGGTAAGTTAATCTCAGTGGCATTTGCTTATTCAAAAATTTGGGGTTTAAAGCATATCACATTGACTCCTACAAATAGGAGCTCATGTGTGACATGGTAGGGAAAACACTCTTTGGATCTTCATATCAGCAAATGGCATACCCATTATCCTCTTCTAAATTATAATAAGCAAACTCCTCCACTATTACAACTTTACTCTTTTGTTGTATGTGTCTTTACATGTTTTTTCTTTCTTCTTCCTTTTATCCTTGTTCTTGGCTCTTGCGTGCTTAATTATTCCTTCATAATTTTCAAATTTGATGCAAATTTTTCATCCATTAAATCCCACATCTTATCAATATTGTTGTAATTTCTATGATATATTTTTTCATTGGTAAAGTTTTCTATTGAACCACTTTATCTAAAGAAGCTTCTTCTTCTTACATGCCATAAACATGAACATCATTCTTGCAAAGGGATGGGTCCTTATTATACTCTTGAATATTGTCCCTCTTTTTGGCTTCTTCCTCTTCTTTAGCCACTCGGTTAGTTAGCATTTAGATCATATGTACCCTCAATTATGAGAGTCTCCTATAAGTATAGATTCCAAGGGATTCTCTAGTTATATTTCTTAGCCCATTTATGATATGATAGAGTTCCTTTTGAGAAAATCCATGGCCTAGGCATTGATGTAATAAAGAATTGTATTTAATGAATGTCACATTAAGAGACGTGATTTATTTAATTCTACCCCTAAATTTTATTTTTCAATTTTGACACACTTGAGTATGTTTGATACTTTTTGTTAAAGAACTTGAGCATCATAATGCATCAATGGATTAAATTAGGTTTTAACAATAGATAGAAATTTTTAACTTCTATGATGGATGTTCTAGAAAACAACTACAACTTCTACCATTTTATTTTAATGTTCTACAAGGTGCAAACATTATAGGAGGCTTGCAATTGATGTTGTGAGTTTGAATATAGCTTCCCTCAAATTTTGAAATTTTGTTCATGTCTAGCCACTTGATGCAACTTTTATTATGATTCCTAGTAATAATTATTACTATTTTTTGAATCTAAGTCAATCTTCTTATTGCTAATGAAAATTCAACATGTTTATTTGGCAAGTTAAAGTCATAATCATGTTCACATTCCCTACCTTTCCTATCATGATAGTCTCTTCTTTTATCTCTTCAATGCCCTCTTTCCTATTCTCTATCATAGTTACAATCTATGTTTCCATCAAGATTTCTTTTACAATTATCATCAAGATCTATTTCTTGATTTTTATTTTGGTCTATGCTTCCTTATTTATGTTCATCCTCATTAAACCTTTATGATGATGAATATAAGGAAGATAGTGAGTTAGGAGAACCATTTTCAATTTATCTCCTTTCCTAGTTCCCTTATGCCTTTTGTGTAGTTCTTTTGGAGGTCTAGGGTCCTGAAGTTCCAGGGTCTTGAAGTTCTCTTGGTTCTTGGACATTGTCCATATCCTCCAAGATTTCCTACTAAGCTTAAGCATAGCCTTGGTTGTCTCAAGTCCTCATTGTTGAGAAGGATGAGAGGTGGATTGGTGCTAACAAGTCCTCTTAGACTGATGATATGTGTTCTCATTTTCTAAGTAAGATGTTAGAGGTATTGTGTTCTTGCCCTTGTTAAAATCATATCTAGCCTTTATTTGATGATCTAAACTACACTACTTGATAAATTGTAAATTGGATACATCAACTAGGCCTTATTGACTAGGGTCTATCAATGCATGATTTGATATGTTGATGTGGCCTTGTTGACATAGTATCTATTTTTGCCTATAAATATGTGCTCACCTGCCATATTTATGACAATCTTTGTCATAATGTAGCATACCTCTTGCAGGTTTTCTTCCCCAAAGTTAGAATATTTTCCCAAGTGCCCATAGCAAAAGTCATTGAGTGTATGAATATTTATTCAAGCATTATTGTACCTGAGCATGGCAGTGTGTGTGACAATAAAGACAAGCTTTCTAATAAACCTTGTAGCACTTTGGCTAGATTAAATATTTTCCTATGCATTCAATGTTTTTAACAATTTATTTAATGCTCTTAAGTAATTAAGCTAAATTAAGATAAATTAAATAGTGAGCAATTAAGAACATAAGTACAACTACTTCAAGCATGCACATGATGCTTGGTAATTCCAGTAATGTTTAACATTTGGTAATCCAGCAACATTATATGTGTTCAGGATGTGTACAGAAAGTGGGACTATATGCTTATATTAGGATTAGTTAGACCTTAGTAAATTATTTAGATTAAATTAGCAAATAAATTACTTCATTTCTTTCATCCTTTATTTTAAGTATCCAAAACATAAAACATAAAAAATAATAAAAATCATATGCCTCGGTTACACTTAACCATACCTTTGCATATCACAAGTGTAATTGGAAAGACATCGAATGACTATTAGGGCAAGTTCACTTCATAGAGGCTAGTGTACTGGAGGAAAAAGGGTCCATAGAATTTGACTGGATGAGGCATGAACGCTTAGTGATTCATATGGTTGAGTGTAGGGGTAATCACCACTCATCATTAGCGCCATTGCTAAGGACTCATTTTATTTTAAATGTGTGCTATCTAGGCATAGTGAGAATCATTAACATTGTTAGAAAAACCCTAAGGTTAAAAATAATTCTAAAAATAAATATAATAATTTAAGCACAATGATATCTTATTCTACTTGCAAAATGTCTTCTTCTCACAAGCACAATGATACTAAACCACTAGTGCCTCAAGAATGTAGGGTGGTATATACTCATCCAAATGAGTATGTGCCTAACTTCACCTTCATCTTACATGAGGATGAACAATTGTAGTGGAGAGATATGGAGGAAAACATTATAATGCCTCCTGATTGATCTGTTCTTAGGATGCTACTCTCAACTCTTAGGAGGTTGGACATCCAGGATCTTCAAGAAGAGCACATTGTGCATGACCCTAACTACCAAGACTATCATCCCACTGAAACAAAACACAGGAGATATCGACACCAAGAGAAGCACCATGAGGCTTTGAAGGGAAAATGATTCACCAATCGCTCATTCCTAATTAACCAAAATGACAATGAAGATCCTCCATTTGGGGGTTCTCAACATCAAGATTCTCCAACCCTTGATATTGGTGATGGTGGCTTGAACTTGAATCTACAATCCACTATCAAAAATTTGAGTTTAGACAAAAAGAGGAAGTCAAAGCAGGGGCTTGAGCAAGAATCAAGATGACAAGAAAGCTAATGAACATGGTCATGATTAGTGTAAAGGTAGTGGAAGATACCATGGTGGTGGCGATTCTCCTTCCTCTTCATCCTCTTCATCTACAGCTTCTTCTTCCTCCTCTAGTTCTAAAAGATGTTGCAAAAAGGACAACCATGATGAAGGTGAACAATGGGATAATAATGATCACTGGGTCCATAATGAATGAAGGGGTAGTAGAGGGCATCATAGGCATCATCAAAATAATGATGATGATGAGCCTTTGCTAGAAACTTGAAGCATGCTAAATATTGTAGAGTCAATAAAAATTCCAACCAAGCATGTGAAAAATAGTTGGATCATGTAACTTGACATGAACAATATCCCCAGATTTGAGGCGGGATATAACTTTGATGCACAAACATATATTTAAGCCTTTCATGATGCTTATGCCTTATAGAATATTGAGAGTGATTGCTAGAAATTAAAGCTATTTCCTAGGATACTTATCAAGGAAGAAAAAATGTCATATTGGTCCTTGTAGTCGAAATCCATCCATAGATGGAGTACAATGCTAGATTTGTTCATTGATAAATATTAGACGTACTCCTGAGTATCTACTTTGAGAATGCAAATCCAAGGATGGAAGAAAGAAACACATGATACCTTGGACACCACCATGGGTAAATACTATTCTTTCATACATCAATGCCTTGGCCATGGTTATTCTCAACAAGAACAACTTTTCCACATCATAGATGGACTTTGATTGAAAATGAGAAGAACTCTTGGAGTCTATGCCCAAGGAAGACTATTATAACCTAGAGTCCATAAAATCCATAGGTTGATAGAGTAGGTAGCAAAAGAAGAAGAAGAGTTGAGAAAATAGGAAAGTGTTAAGGAATATAATAGGTATCCTTCCATTAGAAAAAGAGAGGTCCAATTTTGTGACAACGAGAAGGAGGCACCACTTGATGAAGTGGTGCAACGAAAAGCCTTGCCAATTCAAATATATATTTTTGATATATCAACCAAGGTTGATAAATTATAGGAATCTTTGGACAAAAAATAATTTCAAATTTCTCTAAAAATTGCAAAAGAATCACGAGAGTAGAGTAGTGATTTTGACCGTAGGAGGAGAAAAGAAGCTAAATGTGCCTACCAAAGAGGTAAGGGCAAGCCTGTGGTAGTAGAAGAGGTTGTGGAGTTAGAATCAGATGATGATGGTGGATATGAAATTTACTAATATGAACATCCCAAGTGATGTTTCCCTATTGTGCCATACTTATAGGAATCTAGGATGTATACTCTAAGTCCTAGACTAGCATGAAGGGAAGCACCTAGAAGGTTGCCTTATCCTCAAGGTAATCTACAGTAGTTCCACAAAAAAAAAAATAGGCTTATTATCCAAATGGAGCTTCACCACAATTGTATGAGTAGTATCAATAATGACAACACCCACAGTTGTGGGGGATTCCACCACCAAGATAGTAGTACCCTTATAGGCAGCCAAATCCATATGGGTATTATATTTAGTAACCAATGTTTCCACATGACTCTTCTAATCATGTTTATTTTTAACATCACTACTATCCTTCAGAGTGTCATAAAACTAATTCTCCAACTACTAGAGGGGAAACCCCATATCCCTATCATCCTCCTCATCCCTCAACACATGCTCCTCCACCCTCAACCCAATTACCACTTGCTCCATCTATGCAAGGTGAGCTTCTATCCTAGCTACAACAATGTAATGCTACCAAGGTTGTTAACCTATAATCAGCTTCTCAACCAAGTGGTTTGAAACTAAGATCCTGTAAAGGATCATTCTTTTAAATCAATAACCCTACTAAACCCTCACCTACTTATGTGGTTGGTTGCCTTGTATCTCCATGATCCTCTACATCCATTTCTTTCATGAGCCCTTCAAACCAAACACCTCCTAAGATCTACACTATTATGTCAACCCATGTTGTATCTAATTGGATCAAGGGTAGCAACCTTCCTACGAAGAGAGTTAATCTTGTAAGTCCTCTCATCTATTTGCAGATTACTAGGAATGAGCCATGAAAATCTTTTCTTAACTCAAGTTCTATAGTTAATTTGATTTCTCACAAAGTGTACAATTTCTAGAACTTCCCTCCTATCAAGAAGAGCAACATCCATTTAGAACTGAAAAATCAATCCATCACTATTCCATTGGGATTGGTAGAAGATATTGTGAGCACTATTTATGGGTGGTCTTATCCTGCTGATTTCTTAGTAATGAAAGTTGACAATTCCAAGGGGGACTTCCCAATCATTATGGGAAGGGCTTGGTTAAGCACTATTGATGCACAAATGGACATCAGAGATCTTTCCCTAGAAAATTTCAAGGAAGATGCATTTGGAAAGATCGAAAAGAAACAAGTTCCATGCATTGCGTATAGCGATACAAGGTGCAATTGAGTGCAAAAACTCTGGTATATGAAATGAGCATCCATTTCTACATGCAAGTAGTGTGCAAATGAGGTAGATATTCAAAGGTTCTTGTACACAACACCCATAAAATAGGTTTAAGAGGAAAAATGAATGCTAGGGTGAGGACTACTGTCAAACCTCATCACACTCAAGAACTTATTACATTACTAATGAACATGATCCTCATTCTTTTTCTGGTGTCCTTTTTTTAGGAAACGTTGCTCATGATGTACTTCATTCTAAAGGTAAGAATTCCAACATGAGTTTGGTCGATTAGCTATACTACCAAAGAACATGTTCCTTTTTGAACATTACACATGGTGAAGTTCAACCCTTGTGCATGTGCCCTTTGATTACAATCTAGATGACATCATAGTAGGTCTCCTAGATGGCTATGGGTTCTCAAGTGGAGAGGAATGCACTCCACCTTGTTGCTCATAGGATAGCCATGGATCATCACACTTGAGGACTAGGGCTTATTAGAGGAAAAATAAAATTTTGCAAGGTCACCTAGTGATTGTGACTAACCATTCTTCAATCTCATGTGTCTTACATTCACATGAATATGATAAATTAGCATAAATCCCATCCTCCATAATCCAACATAACTATTAAAACTAGACCCTTAAAAAATTGGGAAGAATTAATAAAAAATTAAATTATATCATATAAGGAGATTTTATATAATAGTAATATGATATAACATGAGTATTATACTTGCATTATTTTCAAATGGTGCTATGATGACCCAATGCTTGGTAAATCAAATGATCATAATGGTTACTAAAATCATATGAAAAGCACAAATTAAAGAAAAACTAATAAGCTAAGAAAGAGATGATGGTAAAAAAAACATGCATGAGAAAATGAAGAAAATGTAAAGAAAATATGTAGATGCAACTATATACAAATGAAATGCATGAAAAAAGAAAAGAAAACATGCAACTAAGGATCTACCAAGTGTTCATGAGAGGCATCTCAATAGAAATGATTTAGATGAAATGCATTAAAATTTCTATTTAATTTGTATCTTTTCAAATCAGAAATTTTCTAAACATTGGGGCCAATGATATTTGTGATTTGATATGGGCCTATCCACATAGTAGAAAACTTATTTTGAGGGCTTGTTTGACTAGATGCTCTTTCTCTTTTTAGGACTAGGTCTCCTATTTCAAAGACTTTAGCAACATATTTCTTGTCAAACCATCTATTAACAATTTGTTGATGATTAAGATTATGAAAATCAATACATAATTGTAATTCACTTGTTCATTTTCTATCAGGAACTAAATTTGATGTCCAACTTGAATGTTTCATAGGATAAATAATTTTAGATTCTAAAAGTTTATCAATTTCTTCTTTCATCAAAGTTTCAATCTTGGGATTAATGGATCTAAGTTATTGTCTAAATGATTTGGTTTTGATATGTAAGTAATCAAGTAAAGCTTCTCTAGTTGTTATTTTAGGAGAGATCTTATTTGAAAAATATGACATCCTCTGACATAGCTTCTTCATTAATTTAAGAGACTTTAAAACATTAATCACCAAATTCACCATTGGAAAATAAAAATATATGAATATGATTAGCATCATCAAAACTTAGAAAGAAATGATATTATCTGGAATAGAATAAGAGTTAAACCTTCTTAATAATTATTTCAAAATCCCAATCATTTTGTCTAAAAGGAACATCTAAAGTAGTGGCCATTTGAGCTAATGCATTAGGAACATGGTTTTCTTTTCTAGAAATATGTTCAATGGATATGTCATCAAAATTTGGAACACATTCTAATGTTTTAATGGTTAGGATCTCATTTATATCTTTGTCATCTCCTAATGGTGGTGGATCATCCAAAAGAAATCTTTTTCCATTTGATGACTCATGGATTGATCATGTTGATGAGTCATTGTCAATTCATTTTTTGATGCATTGATGTGGCCCCATCGACATAGGGCCTATTCTTGCCTATAAATATGTGCTAATCCACTGTGTTTGAGGAGGTATTTTCATAGTTGCAGTGAAGCTTTTGCAATTTTTACATTCAAAAGTTAGAATATTTTCCTGAGTGCCTACAAAATAGTCATTGAGTGTACAGATCATTATTCAAGAATGATAGTCTGTGCAGTAATAAAGATGAAACTTTTGATAAACCTTGTAGCATTCTGGATATCTTAAATGTTTTATTCATGCATTTAATGTTTTTCGTTATTTATTCAATGTTCTTTAGTAATTAATCTAGTTAAGTAATTAAGCAAGGTAAGCTAAATAGCAATTAAGTAAACACATAAGTACAACTACTTCGAGATGTGTATGATGTTTGGTAATCCTAGTAGTACTTAATGCTTGGTAACCCAGCAATGTTATATGTGTTCAAGATGTGCACGATAGGTGGGACCATATACTTATGTTAGGACTAGTTGAAAAATAGTTAGCCAATTAGATTAAAGTAGATATTAAATTACTTTATTCTTCATCTTGTTTATTTAAAGCACCAAAACCAAAAAATATTAAATGATAAAAATCATGTGCCTCGATTACACTTAAAACATACTCTTATGCTTCACAAGTGTAGTTGGGAAAACAAAGAACATTCTCAATGCCTAGTTTACTTCCTAGAGAACTAGTGCATCAGAAATTATAAAGTCTATGAAATTCACCCAAATTGCATGTGAACACTTTGTGATTCATATGGTTGGATGTAGGGGTACCTCTCGTCGCTCATCAGTAGTGCTATTGCTAGGAACTTGTTTGAAATGTGCACTATCTAGGATTTTTGAACATCGTTGGATAAACCCTAAGGTCAACATCATTATCACATGTAATATAATTACATAAGCACATTGATATTTTATTTGTTTTGCAAAATGTATTCGTCTCATAGGCATAATGATGCCAAACCATCTATCCCTCAAGAATGCAAGGTCTATATACTCATCTAGATGAGTATGTGCCTAATTTCATCTTCATCTTGCACCAAGATGAAAAATTATGATGGCGTGATATGGAAGGTAATATTGTAATGCCTCCCAATCGATATGTGGCCATGATGTTGCTTCAAACTCATATGAAGTTAGGCATCCAAGACCTTCAACATAATTATGTTATGCATTATTATGACTATTAGGACTACCATCCCACTAAAACACAACATCAGAGGAATTGACACTAGGAGAAGCACCATGAGTTTGTGAAGGGGAAATAGTTCACCAATCCCTTGTTCCTGCTTAACCAAGATGACAATGAAATCCCTTCATCTAGGACCTTTCAACATGAAAGTTCTCCACCCCTCATTACTAGTGATGGGCATGTGACCCTGAGTCTACCATCCACTATTAATAATGCAATTTTAGGTAAAGATGGTAGTCAAGGCAAGGGCTCAGACAAGCATGAAGATGATAAGAAAACTGACAAATGTGGTTGTGAAAACCGAAGGGAAGTTAGTAAACACCATGGTGGTGGTAGTCCTCCTCCCTCTTCATCCTCTTCATTGGCATCTTCTTCTTCCTCTTTTGGTTCTAAAAATTATTGTAGAAGGAACAACCATGATGGAGATGAATAGTGGAACAATAATACTGATCATCAGTTCCACAATGAATGCAGGGGTAACAGAGAACATCATTAGTGACAATGAGATAAAGATGATGAAGAGCCTTTACTGACAACCTAAATAATGTTAAATATTGCAGAGGTTGTAAAAGTTCCAACCAAGCATGTGAGAGATAGTTGGATTAAGCACTTAGACATGAACAATATTCCAAGATTTGAAGGAGGATATAACTTTGATCTACAAAACCATCTACAAGTCTTTCATGATGCCTAAACCTTATAAAACATGGAAAATGACTTGCAAAAATTAAATTTATTCTCTAGGATGCTCATCAAAGAGGTAAGAAGTTGGTACTAGTCCTTGAAACCAAAATCCATTCATAAATGGAGTACCATGCTAGAACTATTTAATGACAAATACTAGACATACTCTAGAGTGTCTAATTTGAGAAGGAAAATCCAAGGCTAGAAATAGAGAACACATAAATCCTTGGATTCCTCCATGGGTAGATAGTATTTTCTTTTACATCGATGCATTAGTCATGATTATTCTCAAAAGGAACAGCTCTATCACATCATAGATGGGGCTCAGAGTAGAAACTAGAAGAACACTTGGGGTTTATGCCCAAGGGAGACTATCTAAACTAAGAGCTTATCAAATCCAAAGAATGATAGAGCAGGTAGCAAAAGAAGAAGGAGAGTTGCGAAAGAGGAAAAGTATATAAGAATACAATAGGGAGCCTTCCATCAGGAAAAGGGAGGTTTGTTCTATGATGAGGAGTCATCATTGAATGAGGTCGTGAATAGGAAAACCTTGTCCATCCATTTTTTTTGATATTTTGGCAAAGGTCAATAAACTATGGAACTCTTTGAATAAGAAATTTCAAATTGCTATGAAGATTGTTGAAGAATCCAAAGGGTAGAGTAGTGATCATGGCTACAAAGGCAAAAAGAAGGTGAATATGCCTATCAAAGAGGTAAGGGTAAAGTTGCTATAGTAGTAGAAGTTGTGGAGACAAACTCTGATGATGATGTTGCATGTGACATTTATCAATATGAATGTCCTAGGGAATGTTGCCCTGTGGTGTCACACTTACAAGAGTTTGAAATGTATGTGCTAAATCCTCAACTAGCAAGAAGGCAACCACCTAGACAACTACCTTATCCTTAAGGCAATCTAAGGAAATTTCACCAGCAACAATCATATGAGCAATACTAATAGTGGTAGCAACCACAACCATGAGGGATACCATCACTGAGACAATAGTACCCTTACAAGAAACCAAATTCATATGGGTACTATTTTTAGCAACTCATTTCTCCATGTGGCTCTGCTAGTGACACCTCATTCCAACATCACTATTATCCTCTAGAGTACCATAGAACTCATTCACCACCTACTTAAGGGAAGCCCTCATATCCATACCACCCTCCACATTTGTCTACACACATCCCTTTGCCCTTAACCCAGTTAGCTCCTGCTCCATCTATGTAGGAAAAAATTTCCTCATAGTAATGAAATGCTATGAGGGCTGTAAATTTATAACTAGCCTTCCAACCGAGTAGTTTGGATAATAGATCCAAGAAAAAACCATTTTTTGACCTCCAACAGTCCTCCAAAACCCTCACAACCTAATGCGGCTAGTCGCCTTGTATCTCCAACATAATCAACCTCTACACCAAACACATTTGAAAGTCCTTCAAACTAAACACCACCTCAAATTTACACTATGATGTTAGCTCATGTTGTCTTTGATTGGATCAAGGCTAACAACCTTCCCAAAAAGGGATCTGACCTAAGAAGTCCTCTTATTTACCTACAAATCACTAGACATGAGCCATGTAAGGCTCTTCTTGATTCTAGTTCCAATGTCAATCTCATCTCCCATGACATGTACAAGGCTTGAAACCTACCACCTCTCAAGAAGAGAAATATCCATTTGGAATTGGTAAACCAATCAATCACTATCCCTTTGGGCTTAGTGGAGGACATTGTGACTATAGTTTGTGGGTGGTTCTATCTTACCCATTTTCTAGTGATCAAGGTAGAAAACTATAAAGGTAACTTTCCCATCATTATGGGATGTGCATGGTTAAGCATTATTGATGTAAGAATGGGCATCAGGGACCTCTCATTGGAAATCACCAAGGAGAAAAAATTTTGATGACTCAAGAAGAAGTGAGTTCCATGCATTGTGTACAGTGATAACATGTGCAATTGCATGCAGAAAATCTGGTCCATTAAAAGTACATTCATTAAATCATCCAATTAGTGTGCACATGAAATCAATATCCAAAGGTGCCTATATGCAACAACCACAAAATAGGAGGGCACCCAATGGATAACAACTAACTTTGATAACAACACACTATTCATGGAACCTATTGAGAGCCTGACAAGTGCTTATGTTAAGGGCATGGATGAACTTGAGCAAGTTCATCACCAACTCTCTAATGATGAAGTTGATGATACCTATTAGGGAGAGCTAGAAATCCCTAATAATTTCAAGCTAGAGCCCTTAGAGTTAAAAAATCTACTAGATAACATGGAGTATGTGTTTTTTTAAAAAATGGCAAGCTAGTTATAATCAATGCAAATGTTGCTCCCAAACAAAAAGATAAGCTATTGAAGGTCATCAAAAAATGGTCAACCACCTTTGCTTAGTCATATCCTAAACTAACTAGAATTGATCCAAGGATATGCCAACATTGTATCTACACCAACCTAGCCATGAAGCCAAGAAGGTAGCTGTAGAGGCAGCTAAATCCCAAGTTGAAGAAAATAATCAAATAGGAAATAGAACAACTCCTCAAGGTAGGGTTCATCTATCCCATCGCAAATAGCGAGTGGATTAGGCTACTCATAATTGTGCCAAAGAAGGGTGGTAAGTGGTGGGTCTACATTGACTTTAGGTTGTTGAATATGACAATATTTAAAAATCATTTTCCATTTCCATTTGTAGACCATGTGTTGAATACCATATTTGGGCATTACTATTATAGCTTCTTGGATGATTATAGTGGCTATAACAAAATCCAAATTTGGTAAGAGGATCAAGCCAGAATAACATTCACAAGTCCCTAGGGAACTTTTTCATATTGTAAGATGCCATTCGGTCTGTCCAATGCCCTTGCAACATTTCAATGTTTGTTCCTTAGTACTTTTCAACAATAGATTGGTAGTGGGGTAGAGGTCTTTATGGATGACTTCTCTACCTATGAGGCTACATTTGAGTGAGCCCTAGATCACCTTGAGCAAGTACTGAAAAGATGTGTTGAAACAAAAATTACACTCAATTAGTAGAAAAGCCATTTAATGGTCTAGAAGGGCATAGTACTGGGGCATAGAATTACTTGGGCAAGGGTTGAGGAAGACCCTAAAAAGATAAGGGTCATCCAAGGAATCACATGCCAACCAAGGTATTCAAAGATATTCAATCATTCCTTGGACACACTAGCTACTACTAGTGTTTTATAGAGAATTTCTCTAAGTTTGCAAAATCGTTGGTCGAGCTTACAAAGAAAGTTGCTCCATTTATCTAGACCAAGAAGTGTGAACATGCATTCTAATAGCTAAAAGAAAAACTTGTAGAAAGTCTAATTCTACTAGCACCAAACTAGTATAAACCATTTCATATAATGAAAGATTCATCTAATTATACCTTAGGAGCCATGCTTATGCAATTGGACTATAAGAAACATCTATATTACACTCACTACACTAGCCAAAGCATTGTGGATGCATAGTTGAATTACACCATAAATGAGAAAAAACTAATGGCAGTGGGATATGCTCTTAAAAATCTTAGGCACTATATGTTTGGTTATAAAGTGTCTATGCAAAAATATCACAATGCCATCCACTCCTTAATGAATAAGCCAATGATGAGCCCTTGTATCATATGATGGCTTGTGATCTTATATAAATTCAATCTCACAATGGTAGATCAAAAAGGAACTAATAATGTGATCGTTGACCATCTCTCATGATTAAGATGGGATAACAAACAGGAGAAGAGCCCACTCTCTGATCAATTTCTAGATGAACTCCTCTTTATAGAAGTGATAAATGACCAAGTGTCAACCAAATCAAAATGGTATGATGGCATCATCACTTACCTTCTCACTCTAGAGATATCATAATATTTGAACTTTAGGAAGAAACAATAATTTGTTCATTGAGGTAAGCACTTCATGGAATTCAATAGATACCTTTAGAAGGTGTGCATTGATGACTTGGTTCATTTGTGTGTCCCTGATGTGGGCTAATTGTACATTTTGTAGGATGCTCATGAAGTCCCTTGTGAAGGCCACTATGCAAGGAGACACACGACCATAAAAATTCTGATGGCAAGATACTATTGGCCTACAATCTTTAGGGATGCCTTCCAGTTTGTCCAATCCTATGAACATTATCAACATGATGATGGAATGAACACTCAATGGAAGGTCCTTAATAGTGGATTCAACCACTAAAATCCTTTGATATATGGAGCATAGACTTCATGAGTCCCATCACACCCATGTCCAATGGAAAGGCATACATCATTGTGGTAGTTGACTACTATACCAAATGGGCAAAAGTAGTAGCTGTCACCAACTATACATCATCCATTGCTACTTAATTTGTACAAAAACACATTGTAAATAGGTTTGGTATGCCACATGCACTAATTTCTAACAATGAAACCATTTTACAAGTACCACCTTTTAAAAGTGGATGCAACATTTGGGGGTTGAACATAAATTAACAACCCCCTATCACCCCACAAGCCAATGGTCAAGCAAAAGTCACCAATAGAAAGATCACAAAAATCCTAACAAGGACTGTAAGAAAATATAAGAGAGACTAGGGCACAAAACTCAACAATGTCCTCTGGGCCTACTACCCAATGTGGAAACTCCCTATAGGCTACTTTCCCTATGAGCTAGTGTATAACAAACCTTTCAACATTTTCAATCCAATTCAAGCTCCATACACTTTCAACAGCTTATCACTTGGACCTCAACTAAGCCTAGCACAAAGAGAAAAATTGATCAACCTAAATTTGCTAGATGAAAACCAATTAGTGGTCCTATCTTCAAATCACAAGGCATACAACAAGAAACTTCATGAACTTAGAATATGAAAAGTAAAATTTAAACATAAGGTTCTCTACTAGAACTCCACACACATACCACAACGAAAAAAGTTCTAGACATTGTGGGAGGGACCTTAAAAAATTGATAAAACCTTTCATTCTTTGGCCATGTTAATCTACAAACTTGAGAGCCCAAATAAAAAGCAATTGATCAACATCCAACAAGCAAAACCTTTCCTTGAGCCAAAGTAAGCTAGTGTAACTAATACCTCATTGAATGGACAACCACTCTCTATATTCCACATTTTCTCCTTTCAAGTAAGTCATGGGGAAGATGGTCATCCATACTAACCATGCATATGGCTTCTCAATTTTTCACTTTTTTTATCTTACACATTTTTGTTTTACTTTATTGATTTTTACCCTTTTTTGATTTTTCACTCTAGTGATTTTCTTAACTTTTTGTTTTATAGCATCATTAGTATATTTTATCTTTCTTGAATATTTTATACTTTCTTATATATTTTAGTTTATTTTTATTTTTACTTTATTTTTGGTGTGAATTTTCACTATTTTTGCTAATACAACTACTTTATTATCATAGGACACAATGCCAATGTTGTTATTTGCTAATGGTGGTTCATGCTTAATGTTTTGATTGCTAATGTCTGGTTTCTATTTTTGAATTCTGATATCTAATGATGAAGACATGGTTTATTTCTCATGGAATAAGCAGTGAGTCCATGTCATCCACCCATCCACAAACTCTATGGTTTTCTTTGTTTCGAGAATATGTAGTCCCTTTATATTAATAAAACTCTAAATGAATTTTTGACCTTGGTAGTCTTCGAACTTGGAAAGGATTCAAAGGTTGAAAAGAGTGTTACTTCAAGGGGATTCAATACTCTTTGTTCCTTTCTACTTTCTTATGTGCTTGTGTGTTGTCATGGATTTCTAACCATTCCACATCATCTAATGCCAAGAAGTTAACATAAGTCTTTGCATGGTGTGGTTCCCATAAAAAAAATAAAAAAATAAAAAAAATAAAACAAGATGAAAATTCAAATCACACCCCTTAGATAGAATAACAGGCTACAAGCACTGGTTATGGGACTAGAAAGACATGCCACCCATGCCTAAATTACCCCTTTAACTAAGGCCCTTTTTCACTTTCTCCTTCCCCCTAAATAAGGAGTGGTGTTTAATCTATGGTGTATGCTTGTGTTTTGAGAGGTGGATTGATCTTATAGTAACAATGCAAAGTCACTAAAAGTGGTTAGTTTTGGTATGGACTAAGGTTGGACTTGCTCAGGTCATTTAAACATAATTTCCACAAGGGACTTCATGTGACCATGATTTGGGACTCCATTCCATCCTCTTAAACATCCACTTATGTTGTCCATCACTCACCTTGCTATCTATTTCCATGTTATGCTTGATCTCTTAGTTTGACATGTTGGATTTCTTAGATAGATTTTTCTGAGTTGGCCCTTAACTTTTCATAATCATTAATTGACTATGGGGCCCATAGACTCCTTAGTTGAGGTTATGCAAGGGCAAAAAGGGCATGTGACTACAATGGGAAGGATCCACTTTCATGTCTCTTAGTTTGGATAGTTAAGCTCTTTACCTTAGACATTACTATAATCATATCTTTCATGTACCCCATTGTGCATCCAACTCTATGCTCCTTAAAACTTCATTCTCCAATCATTTTCTCAATTTTCTAAACTCCAACACCCTCTTCTTCTATTTTCATCCTATCATGGCTTTTTGGGATTCCATTTAATCCCCATTTCACTCAAAGACTCCTTGTATTTTCAAAGTTTTCCAAAGTCAATGGTGGTCAACAATTACTTTGACTAGGCCTAGTCGACACAACCAACCCCATCAACTAGGCCTAGTCGACACAACCAACCATGTTGACTAGGCCCCATCAACACAACGCAAAAAATTTATAAATATTTTCAAACACTTTAAAATATTTATCATTTTCTTCACAACAAAAGAAGAGTTTTTTCCATTTTTTAGAGCCCATAACTTTCTAATCATTTGTCCCAATCACTCCATTCTTCAATCCTGTAGCTATCAACGATAAGCTCTTAGTCATGGGGGCCACAAACCTTAAGGTTTCTAATGAAAATGTTTTGACAATTTTTTTCCCTAAGGTTTAGTGTATACAATGATATTAAAAACCATCAATTTTTGAGAATTTAACCCTCTCAAAAACCTCTGATATGACTATACTTACTTATTAACATTAAAATACAAATAAATTAATAACTAAAATTGATCAAATTAGCCATAATCACAACTTATCCAAGTGTAACTTTCCTAACGAGATAATGTATCCTTATTATTTCATGTTACACTATAATTGCTAACATGTGGTCATGTTGGGATTATTGATGGCACCCAAATGAAAACAATCGTAGCATGGAGGACCATCTCAACAAAGGAATAAATAACCTAGGGCTAGAAGGGACCAACAAAAATAAGCCTAGGAACAAGCAAAAGAAACCCATCTAACAAGACCTCTTCAGGAGGACCCTAAAGTGGAATTTGTTTGATAAATTCCTGAGGAAGAGGCTACAATAGAATAATCATATCAAGGAGAGGCACTGAGGCCTGTAACAAGACTTGAGGTCATACTAACACAAGCCTAGCTTAACATAATTAGGTCCCAAGATGTCCAATGCTCAGTTCTCCAAGAACTGAACTTCAGGCCATTCTTAGAAAATATTCTAGCAAAGATAAAGACCTAGTTGCAAACCTCCTCCATGTGGCCAATCATTACTTCCAGTGGGGAGTGGTACATGAGAGAGACATAACTCTTCTAGAATAATAGAAAATAAAGTTTCACTATGAAGATTAAGGACATTCAAGTGTCCTACTTGGCTAACGCCATTGCGTAGGCTCTTGGGTTTCCTAATTCTAGAACACAACTAGCAGAACTTTCTACATAGGTTGATCCAAAGGTAGAAAAGGAGTGGGCCCAGTAGTGTTACGAGGTTAATCGCAAGGAGTTTAGTGTGTTCACACTGGTGAAGTGCATATACTTTAAGATAAAAGCCTATCACCTCAATCCAATAGTGAAACCCAGTAAGGTGACTACCTTCTTCACTTGGGCATGTGCTACTCTAAGTAAAAGATTTACAATAAACCATCCACAATTAATTTATCTTGAGATAGAAAAGTGTTTTAAAGAGAAATAATGTGTAAGGAAAACCCTACCTTTTCCATGCCTTATCAAAAAAATTTGCAAAAGGATAGGGATAGTCTACTACACCAACAACACAAGTAGGCATACTCACATTACCTCTTACTACAAAATGATGAAGGATAAGATGTCTACCTCTACTACCTACTCAAGAAACAACACTGAAAGCCCACATTTCCATTGAGTGCTTCTATAAAATCTAAGACTAGATCCTACAATAGCAATAGTAGCAAGTTAAATGAGTGATGAGGCTCCATCTATGTATCAACCTGCAAGGAGTCACCTCAATGAAGTGGCTTGAACAATTAGTTAGATGGAGGGATGTGGACCAATATTTTCAGCCTAATGAACACAGTTTCCCATGAGGTCAAATAAAAATTCCCAAGAGGTGATAGTGTCTCTCTCTCAACACCATTTATTTTTAGAAATCTCTAGGAATGTTGTCTCCTTCTCAGTGCACTTGGAGGAGGGCAAGGGAGCAACTAAACCAGTCATGCAACACCAAGAGTAGGAGACAACTGCAAATGTAGTTGCTGACAGAATCATTGAGGCTCTTAACACACTTGTAGCATCTGTACTAGATATTATTACACTTAGAGATATGCAGACATCCATAGGAACTTTCAATGAAAAATTAAGTGTAGCCTAGCATTGCTAGACTGACAGGTGGGGACCAGGCAACCAATTCTAGACATCTTTGATTTTCTGGATAACACTACTACAACCTAGTTAGAGTTGCTTAAAGAAAAGGAAAAATGTATCATCCTGAAAGGGTAACTAAAAATGACTCAAACAAAAAATCAACACTTGGCCACCAAGGTTGCTAAATTACAAGCCTGTTTTCCTAATCCTACACTCACCTTTACAATAACAAGAGATGAAACTTTTCAACAACTTTAGAAGTAATTAAAACTAGTTAAGGAGGAAATGATGATGACCATATTTAAGTAGTTTGTAGCTAAATAAAATTCCTATTCAGTTCAAAAGGACTTGGTTTAGATGGACTAAGAAAATGAAACATTAACCGAAGAAAACCATTTCTTGTGAAATGTTAATGCTCAAAAAAATAGATGCAAGAATTCATCCATCAATAGCAGGAGCAGTTGGCCAAAGCGAATACAAAGTTAAGGATATTGATAGTAGAGAATCACAATATTTATATGGAAGAAGTTTGTACCTTACACTAGAAATTTTCCATTGAAATTACCACCTGGAAAAATGAGGATCTCAAATTTGAGTAAGTTAATAGTCATTACAGAGACCAAGTTGGCCTGCAAGAGGAGGTGAATGAGAAACAAATCCAAGTGGCTAAGGAAAAAGTAAATAAGGCCCTCTAGCAACTATAGTAAGGAAAAGAAGTGTGGCAACCTATCATTGATGGGATAGATGCCTATAACATAGCAGAGATCTAGATGAAGGAGATGCAAATAAAAAATGATAGAATATATGGAATTGTCAAATCTTTGATATGCAAATTTGGCAATGCTAACTATTGAATGGCCATGGTCAAAACTTGAAAAGTAGGTGGCCAACTCGTGCTTGTTGTACAAGGCTGAGTTCAAGCACCATAAGGACACCAAGCAAAAGCTTGCAATGGCAAACACTAAACTCAAAGTTCTCAAGGAAAAATTCATAGATCAACAATCAACTGCCGAGAACCTGACTAGGAGAATGAATGATTACCATGAGCTACAAAATTTAGTCAGGAATTTGACATTGAGTGTAAATAATTCACTGCCTAGTTCATCAATGCTAAGGAGATGTTTCTAGTAATTTCCTATTCTTGGGATGTGCCCATCCCCATCCATATTAGCAAAGCTACGTGGACCATGCATGATCCCAAGAGTAAGGAGGTGAAGATGAAAGCATTATTGGATACTTTTCATCTTCCACAAGAAGTTGCAGTAGCCCCAGGATAGCCACAAGTGCCTCAACCATCACATGTGCTTGAAGTTGGAAAATGTTCATCAAAGCCTCAGGAGCCTCCACTACCTAAGACTGTGTGATCTATTTAATTATCTTCAAGCCATCAAAAGGCATGTGTTTGATTTTTGTTTTGTGTTAAATTTTGTGTTATGAACACTACAAATTTGTAATTTTTTTGATCCATACACCTAAGAACTTAGTTTTGTCATGATAGTTTTTTTGTGTCATGTGTGATGAGTGGCTAGGTACAGCTACACTCAACCATACGAATGCGAGCATTTCATGCACGATCCGGTCGAACTCTGCAGATGGAATAGTTGTGGTATCTAGACTGTTACTCTTAGATCACAGTTCGTTGTCTTCCCACCTAGACTAGTATTGGATGTGTCACATATGGTTTAGTCCAAAGTGAGGCCTATGATGTGTTCCTATACTAATTCTACTCCTAGAGGCAGTGGAAAATATCTTTAATTAAAACTAAGAGAAAAGAGAAAGAGAGAGTCTAAACTAGCTTAAGTGCAATGAGCATCTGTTCCTTAATCATCTGTACACATCTTGGACCTTGTGCATGACTACCACTGGGATTACCAAGGGCATGGCCTAAGTACACTACTAGGTTACCAAGTAGTTACACTTCAATGTTCATGATCAAGTCGTACTCATTATGCATTTAATAAGAGTTTAGGATGAAGAGATATTAACTAAGAAAGTAGTAAATAATAATTAAATAAATAATTAATTAAACTAAGTGAATGCTGAAATGATGAAGTAATCTCAATCTTTATTGTTGATCATGTGTGTGTCCAAGTATGTCACACTCGAATAAGGATGTCGTACAATTACAATCACCACACTGCAAGCATACACTGGGAGAAAAAAGGGTTAAGAGAAGAACTACTTAAAACTAACACTTAACAAAATTCCAAAAGCTAAGAACTCCCTACCAAATCTGTCTACCTCTTATTTATAGATGAGGAGATAGGTTGCGATATCACGTACACGATATCACATATGCGATATCATGGCCAATAAAATGATAACTCATCATACCCCCATGACTGAATGAAAACTCATCCTCAAGTTACAGTGAGAACAAGCTCCATTGGTTACATAATGGATAGGTATGGGATTATTAATTGGTGAAAATGGGTTCATGCCATAGTGTGAAATCAAAAAAAAATTGGGACACAACACAAAGAATGCGAAAGGAAATCCTATAGCTACAAAATTGATGGAACTCATGTAGTTCCTAGTGGTAGTGGCTCCTCCATAGGTGCCTTTACTTTATCTTATGCTCCAAGTCTTAGGAATTGATGGCATTGAAGTATGGCCTAGAGTTTCTCCTCTTCGATTCGGGGGTCTTGTGTCATCCATGCTAATGTTCTAATGTTTGATGCAGTCGACACCTGCTAAGGGTAGGGTAGTTACAGAAACATTTGATTTGCCTTGACATACCAAGCTGCAAATACCTGTCATTCCTTTTCGTAGGCTCTAGCTTTATCTTTGTATTCTTGAAAATATGCAAGCTATTGATCCAAGTCTATTGTGACACCTTTTTTTCCCTGGTAGCTTGCTTTAACCACATCAAGTTCAAAATTTGCAATCTCTAGTTTTTGCAATATCTTCTTGCATTCTGCAAATTCTATCTCATATTTGATGTAGGTGGTGGCTACCTAGTGCTCGAGCTTTGTTCTTGGGTGCCTTGCTATTAACATGGCAAGGTTGGCATACTGTAGTTCTACCAACTTCATGTATTCAGTAAGGTCCTAGGTCTGTAGGTTCTAGTTCTTAACTTTTCGCATGGTGGAAAAATGCATAAGTGTCCAATTTGGCCCACCAGTTAGTGTGTTGAGCACTAATAGCGTTGATGTGGACCTTGGCCATATGGATCTACTTCTCAATGATTTGCTTATACATCCCCACCTAGTCCCAGAAGTTCTCCTTTAGCTTTTCATGCCATTTAGCCTCATTTTTCCATGCGTTTATTTCAATAGGTGTCTTTTGGCAAATGACGCGTACCTCCTCCATCGAGAGGGTTCAATTTTCCTTGGCTAAACGGTTCATGTCTTGGTTGACTCGGATGAACTGTTCTTAAAATTGATGAAAATGTTCTTCAAGAACATTCTTTTTCTTTTCTACAGAGGTCAACCGAAGATTGTCAACAACAAAATGCTTGTTTTCCTCTTGTAAGGACTTGAGTGCCTTGGTATGCACATAAGTTTGCACTTGTGCTACAGAGGCATCCTAAACAGCCTTCTCTTTTTCTTTTTCCACCTTCTTATTCTTTGTTAGTAGTTTTGTCAATTGCTTAGTTTCGAAAGTGTCCATCTGGTCTACAGGAACAAATTACAAAGGGTCCCGCTGTGTTGCATGTAGGGTCACGAGCCTTTCTTGCAATATTTGCACCTCTACTTTAGTGTGTTCAACCCTCACCTCTATCAAGACCAACTTCCATTTGGTGGAAATGAGGTTTGATTGAATTACCGTAACATCCTGAGGGATGTCAAATGGGGACATCATTACTTGTCCTATTTGTAGCAATCGATCAAGTGCATCCTCATGTTCCGCAGGAGTCATTAAGGTTCTAGCCAGAGTTTGAGCATCCCGTGCTCCTGCAAGGTCTACCAGTGGCACAAAAGGTACATTACACAATTCTTTTATGTGTTCTAAGATCACGTCTATGGCTCCTGCTGCATCCTAGTGCTACATGACCACCATTGTGGCCCCTTCACCAGTTTCTAATTGCACTTGAAAAGAAGCAATGTTCCTTGGGATCTGTTGTGACCAAGTACTCTCCTCTCCTCCTGTGTGGGTGGACACTTCTTCCCTTACATGATCCAAAGAAACTATGGGTTGTATGGCATCATCAATGATGTGGAAGAGATTTGCATCATCACGACTTCCCCAACTGACCATCTTAGGGATGGCTCAAAGATGACTCATTGATGGTCTGTAATCTTGCGGTGGTGGCGGTGGTTGATCCTACTAACCCATGTTAGGCCCTACTTCTTGTTGTTGGCCAGGTTCCATGCCTGGAAGTTGGCTGGGCCCTACAAGTTGAGTTGTAGTTGGCCCTACCATTTTTTCCTTTTCTTATTCTGGTTCCAGTGTCTTACCAATGATTTTTCTTGCAACTAGTGGGTTTAGTAGTTTAGCATATGAAGCATTTTTGGCTTTTTGGAGGACATCATTGGTGTATCCTCTGATACTAGCGCATCTGCATAGCTTCTTAATAAGACAAGGGAAGGGCAAAGCAAGCTTCCCTATCTTCCATTCTTCAAATCACCTCAGGATCTCCGTAAAATATAAGTGATGTAGGTTAGCATTAACCTTCCCCATCAACACTGCACATCCTCTTGCTACATATGTTGAGATTCTTTTTAAGCCCTTTATGGGGAAGAGGTGATAAGTCCCTATTTTGAAGTAGATCCTCTCTTCTGTTGTCAACTCTCCAAATGTCTTCTCTTTCTCGCCATATGCCCTTTCCAACCAAACTCGTCGCACATCAAGGTCTAACATGTAGACAACTGAGTAACCTTTGGCCCTATATTTAGAAGGTTTAATACTTCTAAAATGTCCTGAATAGATAAATCGACTGTCACACCACAAATGTTAACCATGGTGCCTTATTCTCTGTTGTGCCAAAATTGGTATGTTTCCCCTAAGTACAGGCACCGCTTTCAGAGAGGATAGGCCATAATGGGGACCCTATGAGGTGGTCCCTAATAGCCTCCAAAGAAAAATTTACAAAAGATTCAAAATTTAATTCCGCAATCACCACAATGAATGTGGATCTTTCATGGATAGCTTGAACACAATCCTAGGGCAACGTGAGATGTTGTCCCTATTCAGGTGCTGTAGCAACTCCTCCTTCTACCTACCTTAATTGTATAGTATCAGGGTCTTCTTAATGAATGCTAAATGATTGTTCCTCCTGGTCTGCATGCTGTCCGATAGGATCTTGTTTTTTGCCTCTCCTAGGTCGTTTACTCCCACCTTGAGTATGACCTACATGTTGTCCACATTTCCAGGCCATCTACAATCACATGATGCCAATCATTAGTAAGGTTCTTTTTGAAGTTGGTTTATAACTTACTACTTGCCTTAATTAATTTATTTTATCTCCATGTGATGTTTCCCAAAAAATTATAATGGTGAGTCCTTTTTACTTAGGTGGTTTCCAAATTTAGTTTCCCGGTATACCTAAGGGGATGAAATTATTTTTAGCACAATTATCCTTAATGTTATAACTAATTACCCTTGATAATGTCCTTTGAGAAAGTGCAAATTCCAAAAATGTTATGCACTATTCGGCATGTGCCCCTCCCCCACGATTAAGCTGAACACTCTAGGTTCAAGTGGGTTTAGACGAAATGAAATTCGGAGGACCAACGTGCGAGATATAAGTATGAAAGCAAGGGACATGCAATCGCAAGTTGTAGAGAGAAATTTCAAAAAATCCCCTACATGAATAGTGGAAAATCATGGTAAGTGGTGTGGGGGAAGTCACGTATATATAGGTATATGTAACGCGATATCGCGTACATGATATTGCATCAGACGCAATATCATGTACGCGATATCGCAGCCTATTCATACTTAAGGCACAACACAATATACCAAATTTTGAAGAGTTTTTTGAAATGAATGATGGAAACTAAGGAAATCTGGACAAGTGTTAATGGGTTCTAAGGTAAGTTAACTAGTTCTGAAGGCACGAATAATTATGTGGTAGTGGAATTGATTACTAAAGGCTTTGAGTGGCGAGGGAGAGAAAAAGGCCATGTGATGGTTCATAGGAAAGTTGGAATTTGGAGGAATAGTAATAAGGGAAATATCATTATTGAAAATATTTTGAGGGTAATAAATGGTGTGTGGAAGGTGGGTTATGAGTGAAAATTACAAAAATTACACAAGTGGGTCCTCTCCAAGTAGGTTCCAACCTATAATGCCCTTGTGTAACCACACTTAAAAGTGTCTGTAGGCACTAGAAGGGCTAAATGTAATCCACACGGGTTTCACAAAACACACACATGTAAGTATCACCAAAATGAGGTAAGAATTCTACACTATACAAGACACGATCTACAATTACATGAATAGCGAGATGAGATGGACTATAGAAGGGATTGTAGAGATTGGGACATAAGGTAACTAACCCAGGGCATAGTGAATCATGCATGTAAATCATGATTAAAGTGTCATTAACCCATTGTTCCAAGATCAGGATCAAGTCCATTCCTCTGATCAGTGACACCGCATTGTTTCATCCCATGATGAGCAACTATGAGAGTACCATAACAACAAGGCGTATGATCAATTGACATTTTATTCAAGGGAGGAGTGATTTTTGCTTTGTGACACTTTTCTTTTCGTTTTCTTTTCTCTCTCTCTCTCTCTTTTCTCTTTTTTTTTCAATGAATGAATCCAGAGAAGCTGCCAACCTTCAAGCATGGGTGCATGTCTTTCCAGTGGAACCCCTAGAACACCATTGGATCTTTAAGTGCCTTTTGATTACCCTTACTCTCATTTTGCGTTAGATATACAAGGATCTTAGTACAACCATGTTGCATGATAACTCTCATAGACATCACCAAAGAGAATCTGCAAATCCTCTTGATGTCACACCCTAATCATTTCCTCTTGATCCATCCTTCTTCATTCTGGGTACAATGAACACAAAATTAATTTTAAGTTTTAAGAATGTCAAGAATATCACTATACCCTTGACAAAACCTCTTATTTGTAGAATGGATGAGTGGATGTAATGGGCTCACTATTCAAATAATTGATCACTCAAGACTTGATAACATATAACACACCTCAACCAACAAGCCACATGAGTGTTTTATTCATAGATGAGATTACTTGTAAAACAATAAAAAGATAAAAAGACAAAAAGATAAAATAAGAAATTAAAAGATGAAAAACTAGAAAACAAAAATTATAAAATTAAAGAAAATGAAAAATATTTATTAATCATGCTTGTTATTAAAATGGGGGATATCCCCCATGACCAAATGGTTGAGCATGACATGGATTAATAAATGAAAGATGAGGATCCTTGCATGTTGGAAACATGGACACTTGGTCATACTTATCTCACTGGAGTTCACACACATGATTATAGTAAGCATAGTGGGGAAATTTATAAAATGTGGTTCTTGGATAATGAGTTGACCCACTATGATACTTGAGACCATAAGATGGTATGCAAGGATCGGTATGTTTCTCTCCATGGTTGTATTCATTGGGTTGTATGGTTGTTGGAGTGTTAATTGGTGGCCCTGATGAAGTGACACGAGGCGTTGGGTTTGAAGGGAAGGATGTACCACAGTGTTGGACTTGTGCTGAGTTGGAGAATGTAGTGGCCATGGAATTGTGTTGTCCCTTCCTAAGGTTGTTTAATAGTGCATAATATCTTTCTAAGGCCATGTCTAAGGGTTCATGTGGTGCTTGTTTCCACTCTTGGATTTTTTTCCTCAAGGTCGACACTCTTGTGCAGGTTTGATATCTTTCGTTAAAGAGTTCTACCATTGTTGACCAACATCGTATTGAATTTGGTTTTAATGATCTATACCATACTTTTTCTTGGCCAACGAGTGTCATAGGAAAGAGCTTGAGTTTTTGCCATCCGTTATCAATATTATTCCATGTACAAGAATCATAGAAGGCTTGTAAATGTTATTGTGGATCTAAGTCATAGCCTCCTGAAAATTTGAAAAAGTTGTTTAAATCGAGCCTGGGTAGGTGGCTCTCTTTACGATGCATACAGGAGATTCGAATAGCCTCTTGTATTTGCATTAGGCTTGTAGTGGCCAGTAGGGGTTCATCATCATCTAGCAAGTTATGCTTTCATATGTTGGGATGATGTTGCTTTTGTTTATGTTTATAAGAAAACCCCACTTCAAATTGTGTACTCCAATCTTCATTGTTATATAATTTGTTGGTTCTCCAATGAATTGCCTCACTAGATGTGGCATTATCGTAGTCTTGTAGGAGAGGCATGGTTGTGCAATTTGGTGTGAGTTTGTATGTGACTTTTTATAATTATTTCTTTCAAAAATATATATCATTAATTCCTATACAACGACCTTGTATGATATAACTAATCTAGATAACTAGCACCGTCCCCAGCAATGGTGCCAATGATGAGTAGCTAGGTACCCCTACACTCAACCATACGAATATGAGTGTTTCACTCATGATCCAGTTGAACTCTGCAGATGGACTAGTTGTGGTATTTAGACTATTACTCTTAGATCGTAGTTCCTTGTCTTCCCACCTGGACTAGTATTGGCTTTGTCATGTATGGTTTAGTCCAGAGTGAGGTGTATGATGTATTTCTATACTAATGTTACTCCTAGAGGCAATGGAAAATATCTTTAATTAAGCTAAGAGGAAAGAGAGAGAGAGTCTAAACTAGCTTACGTGTGATGAGCATCCATTCCTTAATCATCTGTACACATCTTGGACCTCATGCATGACTACCACTAGGATTACCAAGCGCATGGCCTAAGTACACTACTGGGTTATCAAGTAGTCACACTTAAATGCTTGTGATCAATTCGTACTCATTTCGCGTTTAATAGGAGTTTAGGGTGAAGAGATATTAACTAAGAAAGTAGTAAATAATAATTAAATAAATAAATAATTAAACTAAGTGAATGCTACAATGATGAAGTAATCTTGATCTTTATTGTTAGTCATGTGCATGTCCAAGTACGTCACACTAGAATAATGATGCCGTATAATTACAATCACCACACTATGGGCATGCACTGGGAGAAAAAAGGGTTACGAGAAGAACTACTTAAAACTAACACTTAACAAAATTCCAAAAGCTAAGAACTCCCTACCAGATCTATCTACCTCTTATTTATAGATGAGGAGATAGGTTGCAATATTGCATACGCGATATCACGTCTAGGTTGTGATATCGCTTACACGATATCACATATGCGATATCACAGCCAATAAAATGATAACTCATCAATGTGCTAGCCAATAATCCCATACCTTCCTAATTTTGTAAAGAAATCCATGATGAGTTTTCATTCAATTGTGGGGACATGATGACTTGCAAATTGGCCATGTCCATGAGGCCCCATTGGCACATTGTTTGATGCATTAATGTGGCCCCATCGATACAAGGCCCATTCTTGCCTATAAATACATATCAATCTACCATGTTTTATAAGGTCTTGTCATAGTTTTAGTGAAGTTCTTATAGTTTTAACATTCAAAAGTTATAATATTTTCCTAAGTGCACGTAGTAGGAGTCATTGAGTATATGAATCTTTATTCAAGCATTGTTGGACCTAAGCACGATAGTGTGTGTGACAATAAATATGAACTTCTTCATAAAACTTATAGCATTCTGAATAGCTTAAATGTCTCATTCATGCACTTAATGTTTTTAGTTATTTATTCAATGTTCTTTAGTAATTAAGCTAATTAACTAATTAAGCAAGATAAGCTAAATAGCAATTAAGTAAACACATAAGTACAACTACTTTGAGCACACGTATGAAGTTTGGTAATCCCAGCAATGCTTAATGCTTGGTAACCCAACAATGTTATATGTGTTCAAAATGTGTATGGCAAGTGGGACCAGATACTTATGTTAGAACTAGTCAAACAATAGTCAGCCAATTAGATTAAAGTAGACATTAAATTACTTTATTCTCTATCCTATTTATTTCAAGCACCAAAACCAAAAAATATAAAATGATAAAAATCATGTGCCTCAATTACACTTAAACCATATCCTTAAGCTTCATAAGTGTAGTTGGGAAGATAATGAATGTTCTTAATGCCTAGTTTACTCCCTAGAGAACTAGTGCACTGGAAAACTATAGAGTCCGCAAAATTTGACCAAATCACACATGAACACTTCATGATTCATATAATTGGATGTAGGGGTACCTCTCACCACTCATTACCATCATGTTGATGATAAGGCAAGGCATCTTTATAAATTTCTTCACATTATCTAAAAGTTTGATAGTGTTGGATGGAATCTCTATGAGAAAAGGGTTTATTTCTATGATTTCACTCACATGCTTATTTATAATATTTTTGCCAAGTCCAACTTCAGTAACTCCAATATAAAGATTAATATTTTGATTTTCCAAAGATTGATTTTGTTGATCAAAAGTTGTTACCACTTATTTATAGAAAGGCTCTCTTGGTAAGATCATATATTTGGATTTTCCTTTAATAGGAATTAATAATTCTGAGAAATTTGACCTAAAGAAGGCCCCAAACTTGTCTCCAAAAGTGCTAGATAAAATCACACCATAAGTGGGTGACATATCAACTAATAAAATATCCATATAGCATGTAAATTTAGGGTATTATTTAAATTATACTTTTACTCCCTTTAATGACCTTACCATAGGTTCATTAGATCCATCAAGTTGTATCACACTTCTTGCTTGTGGTAACATTTGTGCTTCTAATTTTTTACATACCTCAAGTGGTATGAAACTAACAGTTGCACCAGAATCTATTAAACAATTGTAAAAATTCTTTCCCAAAATGACAAAAGTTGTTAAGAAAGGTAGTTGATCTTTCTTATTAGGCATAAAATTGCTTGAGTTTTGTATTAACAAAGCCTTAGGAATTTCTACAAAATGAACTTGCATTTTGGTTGTTGGAGATTTTTCTTTATTGGTTTTAGGAGTGTGAACTATCTTGTGAATTACATCTTTTATTTCATTAAAATGTAGAAGATCATACATTGAAATGTTGGCTTTAACTCTTTTCAAATCTTCAACTCGATCATAAGCTTTATGTTCATCTTTCACTTCTTGTTAAGGTGAAGTTCTTCCAAGTATAGAAGGGGATTTTGGTCATTTTGGGATGTTTGCTTAGGATGGTCTGATTTGATTATTTATGTTATTTTGATGAGGAACTCTTCTCTTAGAAGGGTATAAGAATTATTCTTAATTTGTTATTGTGTGATGTTAATAATGTCACTAAGTCCATAGTAGCGAGTGTTATGTGGGTTGGGATCACTTACCATGACTTGTTCTAATGAGGAAACTTCTTCATTTTCTATTTCATGAGGTATGTTAAGGACTATAATAGGGTCTTTTCCATTTTTTTGATTTTGGATATTATCACCATATAGTGCTAAAAACTGAGAACAAGTTTTCTCAAAATGTTGCCTAGTGTTATGAAGACAACAATAATCATCATTGATTGATGTGCTTGGTTTTTCAAATTGCATAGGGACTTTATTATTATTTCGCTTCAGTTTAACTACTTCATTGGAAAGATTTTGAAGTGAAGTTAATATTTGTATCATTTTATTTTTTGTTCAACAAATAGATGCATTAGGATTAGATATTCCATTTGGATTTATGATAGATTGGATCAAAGCTTTTGATTGATCATTACTTAAATTAGTATTTGATGGTAAAAATCAAGAAGATGTGGGACCTTGAAAATAGCTACTTGTAGGTTGAGTCATTTGAAGGGGAGTGGGAATTTACAACAAAGTATTATTCATTGTAAAAACTTGTGATGGTAAAGGGGTAGACTATATAGGATTTCTAATGTTCATCATCCCAAATTGAGTTTGAATGCTATTCATCAAGGTAATTTGTTCTAACTCAATAGCTTTAGACATTGCTTCTTGTATTTTTGTTATGTTGGGATTGAACTTAATTGCATAGGCAAAGAATGGGTCAATGGTATAGAGGTAGAAATTAAGGATGCCATTACGTTCCAAATGCATCTCATTCAACACATAAGCAAGTTGATGAAGGAATCTTATATTGTAATCACGGACATTTTCCCTAGGTAGTTTTCTTAGGCTTGTGAAATGACTTGATGTTAAGGTAGGGCTAGTGAACTTATCGAATTGGAGTAGGAACTTATTTTTAAACTCTCTCCATGATTTGATAGAGGCATTAGGGAAAATCAAAAACCATTAGGTGGCTTTGCTCTTAAAAGTTGTCACAAAAACCCTAGATGCTATGTCATTTTGGATAATGTTATGGATGCCTAGTAAGGTTTCAAAACATTGTATATGTTGGTAGGCATCACTAGTAGGGGTTGTGGGATCAAATAACAAATTTATATCCTGAAGGAATTTCAAAATATCATGATAGTTTGTAAAGTTAAAAGGGTTGCTCACCAAGGGAGCTGGGGGTTGATTGGCTACCATTCGAGTTCGAATTTTTCTAAGGATAAAAATTGAAAATCATGAAGCTCATTGTTTTCTTAAAGTGAAATGATATGTAGTTGGTTAATTAGGGGCAGGAGTAAAAGCTCTTTGTTGAGTTGTTCTATGGGGTGATTAGCTCATAAAATGAAAAATAATAAGAAATGTAAAATGTTAATAAATAGTAAAAATTACTACCCAATTGTAAATATTAAAGATAACAAAAAAACATTCCCATATTATATTTTTTTAATTTTTTTATTTTATATATATATTATATATATATATATATATATTTAAAAAAAGAAAAACTAAAATTACAAGAAAAGAAAAACTAAATTTGTGATTATAAAATTTAAAACTAAAATAAATAGGAATATTCAAAAAATATAAATAAGAATAGAGATTTTAGAAACTATAAATGGGAATAGCAATTTCCAAGAACCAAAAACAAGACTTTTCAATAGGCAATAATAAAGTAGACAACAACAGAAATAGCAAAGTATGTTTCAAGAAAAATGGAAGTTTTAAAATGAAAACAAAGCAAGGAAATGACATAGAATCAAGAATAGGAAACAAAAAAGGCCCTCCTTATAATGCTAAAAGGGTGTTGATGTGTAAATTTTTGACACATCAACACTCAAAAAACTCATTTAGGAATACTATTGCCTATGGCACCTCTTGTATGGATGTGGAAACCCAACAATAATCTCAACTGGTAGGGCAACATGACATTTCTTAACATATAAAGATGTTGATAAGTTAAACGATTTTAACAAGGAAATGCAAAAGGTAATTCAAGATAATTTTGAAAAAAAAACAACCATTTGCTTTTTAAATTTTCAACAATAAAACTTGTGTATCAATAAAACATGAAATTAAAGAAAGAAATAGTTGATAGCTTGGATAGGATTAATCTAAGTTCTGAAGTAAAAATAGATTTTTTGTTTAATCCATACCATAGAAACCACAATTTAGTTGCAAAAATATAAAATGATAGAATGAAATGATAACTTAGGTAAAAAATAAGCATATATGGAATGACTCTTGGTGCAACCTTGCCTACTAGTGTTTGTAAGAAGCATACCTCTTCTAACAAGTCTACAACCTTCAACCATTGAACCTACCTACTACTCTACCCAAAACTGCCTCTAGGAGAGCCACCAAACAGGCAACAAAAGTAAGAGAGAACCTTGGGATTTTCCACCATGACTACACTTGAAGAAAACCCCACCACTGTAACTAGCTTTCTATTTCCTATCCCCATGTCCTCTTTCCTTGCTAGGGAATTTATAAGGACTGGTCTATCACATGAGGAGCCAGCACCCATGCGTAACAACCATGGCAATTACTACACATGTGTAATGTCCATTATAATGTCTAGTGCCACAAAATTTTAGAAAAGGTTCTTGGGATTTCCCCCACTTGCTTCTCCCTTCTATTGTTGCTTCAACTTCTTCCATTCTACTTTCCACAGGATCTACCAAAAAAGAGAAAGCTAAATAGACAAGAAACACTAAACGTTTGTTTTACCTTAATTTATTTAATGATTTTCAAAGAAACATCACTTTTATTATTAAGGGCCTATATTATCACCCACTCATAGAGAGGAAGAGCTAGCACCCAAAGCCCCCTAAAAAGAAGAAAGTTGAAAGGACAAAATGCCCAAGTGGCTTTCTTTCTACAACAATCAAACTAGCATTAACCTATAAAATTAAATGAAATCAACAATGGCTAGATCTAGCTTTGAAATATGTCAATCAAAATGAATTTAAGAATTAAGAGATACTTTTAAAAAGAAATAGGCATAGCAAAATATCTATGTAAGATTCATTAGATAAAAAAATAAAAGACATATTTAATCGGGATCATTTACACATTTGAAAACCAAAGAAATGACCACAAAAGCAAATAAATTAATAATCTCATATTTACTCAATCACATAATAATATTTTATAATTTCCAGCAAAACACAAAACAAGATCATATAAATTTAACTCTTGTAACCAGTTTAACATTAATCATTTAAACAGGAAATTCATATGTTCAATAGTAGAGAATAAATAAATCTCAATGATAAATTAACATCCTAGGTTTTCCCCCACTCCATCAAGTTATAGAAAGATATTAAAATCAAACTTGAGAAGGTATAGGAAAAAAAAAAGGTATAATTCAAGATTCAGATCCAAGATTTATGCATTCAAAAGAGGAGGGTTCAGTAACCAAATTCCAACTAAAATCCAAGAATTCAACAATTTTAAAGTATTCACAATTATCGATGGGCCCAAGGATACTCTCGCTTTCTACTGGCAATACCAATCGTCACATCAAGGATCCATAGCCTCTGTTGACAATCCTTTGCCAAAAATGTCCTAAATTGTTATGGGTGTTTTTGAATCATTATAGAAACAGCTCTCATCCAAGTCATTTAGGTATGAGTGCAGAGGACAAGTGGAGAGATAAAAAAAATAAGTCTAAGCTTACAACAACAATCTTAATATTTTCATACAAGCATTGTAAAGGTGGTTAGACAAGCAAGAAGAGAAAATTTTGAGAAAATCAACCCTTGCTACCCATTATCAAACATAACAAAGATGGATCATTTTATCTCTTTTCTTAGATATCTTGCTTACTAGGAGGAATTATCTAAATATTGGATTGTTATTTCACACTTGTTTTCTTTCTCTTTGCTATCTCTTGTAGCAATGACAGTCTTCTCTCCCTTTGCAGCAACACTCCTTGTTGATGTATCCTTCATTTTTTGTCTTCTAAAAAGTTACTTTTTCCTTGTGTGTGCCCTTTCTTTCTTTTTTCCCCTCTCCTCCTCTTCCTATTTGTAGGTGGGATAAGGGATAATGAATGGTTTCTTGTAACTGACTTGTTGGGGACTGTTCATATTCTTTTCTTTGGTTTCTTGTAACGAACTTGTTAGGTACTGTTCGTATTCTTTTCTTTGGTTTCTTATAACTGACTAGTTGGGGACTATTCATATTCTTTTCTTTCTTTTNTCTCTCTCTCTCTCTCTCTCTCTCTCTCTCTCTCTCTCTCTCTCTCTTCACCAATGGATCATGAGTTCAATTCTCATCATGACCACTATAATAAATTCAATAAAGTCTGTATATTCACAGGTTGTAGGTTCAATTCCTAAATCAACAATTTTTGATATTTTAGAATTCAGATTTTACTAGATCTCAGGTTCAATTCCTCTTGAACATTCCAACATAATACCTATCTCTTTATCATTCGGAATTGTCATAAGATGCAAGGAAAGAGTTTTCAAATAGATTCATGATAAGGGCAATTCAAGATACATAATTAAATAAGGCACTTTCTTTTTCAAGCCAACAGCGATGTGAATTTTTCCATCGTCTTACAAGCCCTGAAAGATCATCACGTGACCTTTCTACAACAATGGAGAGGGTACTTATACTCTACTATTTTAAACTAAAAAGAGCAATGCATCACATTTAGATAAAATAAAATATAAATCTATAGTATTTGCACAAAATATCCTTGATTCATGGGTCAGGTCCCTCCAACTTGATTCATAGGTCAAGTTCCTCAATATGAGCATTCATTTGCATCTCAACATACCTATTCTACCTCTTGAGGCATACCTTAGAGCATTGTCCTCTATTTCTCAACATATCTGTTGATATAGAATAGAAAATATTTTGATTTCCCATATATCATTTATTATTATTATTCTAAAACATTCCTAGCATGTATTTTAAATCATATTTCTTATGCATAAAGTATTTAAACATTTAATCATAATACATATAAAAATATGGTCAACAAATTTATTACTATTCCAATTAGCCTTTTCCACCAAAGCACACACACAACTTGTCAATAAAACATGCACACAAACACACAAAATACTATTACAATCATTAACGCAAAAAATCAAGGAGAAGTGGTTCATTACATTCTCCTCCCCTTAAGACATTTCATCCTAGAAATGTTTAAATATGTGAGGGTAGCTCTCTCTAACAACATCCTCCATCTCCTCAAAGGTTTTAGATCCATCCTCATTCTAATTTAGCTATACTTGGTGCAATGTACGGTGCCTGATATTGAGCAACCTCTGGTCTAAAATTTAGATTGGTTGAACTTGGATAGTACAATCTAGGCTGACTTAAAGGTTTTCCCATTGCAAACAATGCTTAGAATCATAAACATACCTCCTTAACATAGAAACATGAAAAAAATTATGTAAAGATGATAAACTAGGAGGTAAAGCTATTCTATAAGCAACAAGACCAATTTTCTCTAAGACTTCAAAAGGGCCAATAAATCTACATTTAATTTTGTTTCTTTTAACACCTCTAATGACATTTTTCAAGGGTTGGACTTTTAAGAATACTTTATCTTCAACAGAAAATTCTAGGTTCCTCCTTCTATTATCTGCATAACTCTTTTATCTATCTTATGCTTGCTTTAGTCTCTCTTTAATTTGATTCACCTTTATTTGTAAATCCAAAATCATTTCAGGACCAAAAATTAATTTTTCCTCATGCTAATCCCAAGAGCTAGGAACTCTACATTTTCTACCATACAAGGCTTCGTAACATGCCATTTCAATGCTACTTTGGTAGTTGTTATTGTAGGCAAATTCTACCAAGGAAATACCTTATTCCAAGTTTTATGATGATCCAAGACACTGGTTCTTAAAATATCTTCCACTACCTGATTTGTTCTTTCAGCTTGACTGTTACTTTTTGGATGATAGGCTATGCTGAAATTTAGTTTTGTTCCAAGAGCTTACTAGATAGCTTGCCAAAAATGAGATGTAAACTTTGGATCCCTGCCTGAAATGATTTTCTTAGGTATGCTGATGAGACGCGACTTGCATGTGCCGCGATATCGCATCCCATGCGATATCGCGTACGTGATATCGCGTCTATCCCTGTGATATCGCGTACGCAATATCACGTCCCGCCGCCATATCTATAAATAAGAGGCGGCACTCCCTTCATTTCCCAATCCTGGCTAGTGTAGCGAAGCTCTGGCAGATTGATCACTCCAGAGTTAGAATTTTTCCCCATGTGCCCGCAGTAGGAGTCCTAGAGTGAACGGCTCTTTATTCCAGCAGCTTGTAACCAGAACCCAAGTTGTGTACGGAAATAAAGACAAACTTGATTGGATAAACCTTGCAGCACGTGGTTTCATTTATTGCTTTCCTAGTGCATTCAAGTACGAATTGATTACGAGCATCTACGGACGTGTACGGCTAGTCAAGGAATCGGCTGCTTGACGCAATGCATGAGTACGACTCAATTATGAGCATTGGCTGCTTGGTAACCCAGTAGCGTATTCTAGGATTCTGCGCTTGGTAATCCCAGTAGTAGTTCGATGTGTACGGCTAGTTGAGGAATCGGCTGCTCATTGCTAGGCTAGGACGTGTGATAAGTACGACTTAGTTACGAGCACCCACGGGTGTGTACGGCTAGCTAAGGAATCGGCTGCTTATCACACTTAAGCTAAATAGGTGCCTCAGTACGACCACTTCGAGCACTTGCGTTACGTGTGGCGATCCCAGTAACGATTAGCGTTTGGTAAGCCGCAGTTGCATAGTTCAGGGTGTGTCCGGTAAGTGGGAACGGATGCTGACGCTAGTTAATTTAGACTTAGATCTTTAGTTAGAGTTAGCTTAGTTTCTCAACCCTTTCCCCTGATAGCATAGAAGATAAGCCGAAAATACCAAAAAAATCACATACCTCAGACTTGCTTAACCATACACCGTGACACTTACAAGCAAGCCTGGGAAGACAACGAACGATTAACCCCAAGTGTTTCTTGTGGCGTTAAGGCATTTAGTCTGCGGAGTTCGACCGGATCGCGCGTGTACGCTCGTATTCGTATGGTTGAGTGTAGGGGTACCTCGCCACTCATCATTGGCGCCGTTGCCGGGGACTAAGTGTTTTTTCGCCAATTTAACATAAGGGATATCACTCACATCGTTGTGAGCTTAAAACGAACCTTAGGGTTAATCAGTTAATCAAGAACAATAAATAACGGTGAAGTTAGCACACCAATAGAAATGGCTTCTTCTCACGAAATCAACTCACCTAAGGACAATACAGGAGAAAGTCAGCATCATACGCATAACCGAGATCAACCATGTCCTCAACAATCTAAGGTCACATATACTCATCCCGATGAGTATGTGCCGGATTTTACCTTTGTTTTCCATCAAGATGAGCAACTGCGGTGGAGAGACATGCAAGGTAACATCGTGTTACCCCCAGATCGATCTGCTCCCAACATGCTTTTCCGTGCCTTGGTACAGATTGGCATGCATGAGCTGTTCGCAGAATACGTTTTGGATGACCATGATACAAGGGACTATCAACCCACAAACGCCCAACGTATTCGGGATGCAAGGCAGGAGAGCCAACATTCACTACTGAAGGGCAAGGTTCCCCACGTCATTAGTGAAATAGGAGAAGAGGAACCCCTCACGATGGGTTTCTTAGAAAATGATGTTCCTCCTCCTCACTCTAGTGAAGAGGTTAGGCATCAGGGCCTTAGATCAACGATACATATTCCAGGCTCTGATCCCCGTGAGCACCAGCTGTTCACGGCAGGAACAATCACTCGCACTAATGACGGACTCGTTGATCGTCACAACGATCGGGGCCGAAGCAGCCGAAGAGAAGGCAAGAAACATCACCATGGTGATGGATCCCCTTCTTCTTCTCCTTCATCTCATCATTCACCCTCTCCTTCCACATCTGGGCGCAGCCACCATGAGCATAACGCGGAGAGTAAAGGTAAAAGAGATGAAATGCCTCGACAGGAAGGTCGAGAGGAGTTAGGACAAGGGCAAGGACGTAGGGAGAATAGGGAACCACAACGTAGACATCACAGACGTCATGAAAGAGATGATCATGACGAACCCCTATTCGCAACCCGAAGTATGCTTGATATTAGAGAGGCAGTTAGGATTCCCACAAGGCATTTAAAAGACAGTAGGATCAAGCGTTTGGATATAAATAATATCCCACGTTTTGAAGGGGGATACAACGCTGATCCTCAACATCATTTACAGGCATTCCACGATGCCTGTGCCTTGCAGAACATAGACAATGAGTGGCAGAAACTCAAGTTGTTCCCAAGGACACTCACTAAAGAAGCAGAAAGCTGGTACCGGTCCTTAGAACCGGAAACCATCAGGAGGTGGAGTACGATGCTTGAATTGTTCAACAACAAATATCAAACGTACTCCAGAGTGTCTAACTTGCGTAAGCAGATCCAAGGCTGGAAACAAGGAGCTCATGAATCCTTGGATGCTGCCATGGCCCGTTACTACACATTGCTACATCGTTGCCCGGGCCATGGGTACGCTAAGCGGGATCAACTTCGCCACCTCGTGGATGGGCTACGAAATGAAACGAGAAGAACTCTTGGGACTTACGCCCAAGGGAGACTCTCCCAACTAAGAGCCCATGAAGTTGAAGTATTGTTGGAACAAGTAGCGCAAGAAGAGGGTGAGCTACGGAAAAGAGAAAGTGCGGAGGAATACAACCGTGATCCCTCCCTTCGTAAGAAGGGAGTGAAATTCTGTGATGAGGAGGATGAGTCACCACTCGAAGAGTTGGTGAACAGGAAAACTGTGCCGATCCAAAAGTTAACAACGGAGGTATCGGCTAAGGTAGACCAAATGTGGGATTCCTTAGACTCACGAATAGAAACAGTCCTGAAAATTGTAGAAGAGTCTAAGGATGAGCAAAGTAGTGATAAAAGCAAAAACATGCGGAGAAACTTCAACTCTGCACATAACAAGGGTAAGGGAAAAATCTCTAACTCCGATGAGGCTGAAAATTCTGATTCAGACAATGATGGTGGATGTGAGGTCTGCTACTATGACCATCCTAAGGGATGTTGTCCAATTATCTCACATCTGCAGGAGTCTGGGGTGTATGCATTAAATCCAAGGCTCAGTCAACGGCAAACACCCTGAAGGTTACCTTATCCACAAGGTAACCCAAGGCAGTTCCACCAACCCTTGACGTATTATCCAAGTGGAACGCCTCCACAGCCCATTGGACAACATCAGCAGTGGAAATACCCATATTCATGGGGGATGCCATCGTCAACACATAGATACCCTTACCGGCAGCCTGATCCTTATGGTTATTATGTGCAGCAGCCAGTTTCTCCAGGTGACACTATGGGTCACACTACTCCACAACGTCACTACTATGCTCGGGAGTACTTCAGAAGGACTCCTTCTCCTTCGGGAGACATCCCACATTCCGTCCATCCTCTCACTCCACCTGCACCTTTTCCTCAAGTAGTTCCCATAACACCTCCTGCTCCAACAATGCAAGGGGAATTGCCTACCCAACCGCAGCAGCGTCACGCCGCGAGATCTGTAAATATTCAGAGTGTAAATATCCAACCGGACACTAGTTCTGGCGATAACTGTACAAAAAAGAGACCCTTTTTCAGAACTAGGAGCCCAGATAGGCTCTCGCAACAACAAGCGGACGGGTATATGTATAGGCCTCTAACTACTAACGCTTCGGAGCACCCTTCAGTCCAAGGGAATGTAACGCATACGGTTATGCTAACACATACCGTAACTGACTGGATCAAGGTAGGCCACCTTCCCAGGAAACTAACTGATCCTGGGAGTCCCTTTATTCATTTGCAGATCGCTGGGAATGCACCACATCGAGCTCTTCTTGACTCAGGTTCCGGAGTCAACTTAATTTCGCGAAAGATGTATCACGCCTGGAACCTGCCCCAACTTAAGAAGAGCAACATCCAACTAGAGCTGGCAGACCAGTCCATCACTATTCCCTTGGGTTTAGTGGAGGACGTTATTACCACTGTGTGTGGTTGGTCCTACCCAGCGGATTTCCTAGTGATCGATGTTAACAACAACGAAGGGGACTTCCCAATTATAATGGGAAGGGCATGGCTAAGCACAGTAGATGCATGCCTTAGGATCCGTGATCTTTCCTTGGAAATCTCCAAGATAAACATATGTGGAAAGATCGAGAAGAGGATAGTTCCATGCATCACATACAGTGATTCATCGGGTGATGACACGGAGGAAATGTCTCCATGTCACAGGTGTGCCCAGGAAACTCTGCAACAAAGATGCCTGTATGTAGCAACCACACAAGAAGTAGTAGACACCCCGTGGCTAATAGCTTCTCATAAGGGCAAACAAATATGCATGGAACGAACTGAGGAAACTCATGCCAACAACTATGGCATAGATACATTGGAACGTGAGCGTCGCCAACTTCCACCCTTGAACTTAAGATCATCAATTGGGAGAATTTGGGCACTGCTTAGAAATTCCAATAGGCGCTCACTACTTCGGATCTCTTCCTCACAATTTAGTCATGGGGGAGATGGCCACCTATGCTAACCATAT
>MNCI01008307.1:58813-89630 GCA_015680685.1 Gnetum montanum | reverse complement strand
TAGAAGATAAGCCGAAAATACCAAAAAAATCACATACCTCAAACTTGCTTAACCATACACCGTGACACTTACAAGCAAGCCTGGGAAGACAACGAATGATTAACCCCAAGTGTTTCTTGTGGCGTTAAGGCATTTAGTCTACGGAGTTCGACCGGATCGCGCATGTACGCTCGTATTCATATGGTTGAGTGTAGGGGTACCTCGCCACTCATCATATGCCATGCAATCTAACTATTTCTTGAATATAAATTTCTGCAATCTTTCTAGCATCGTAATCTAATTTCACTTGGATGAAGTGTGATGACTTTGTTAGCCTATTAACTACAACCATTATGGATTCATATCCTCCAAGAACTTTAGGTGACCCAACAATAATATCTATTCCAATATTATCCCATTTCTATTTTGGAATATGGTGTGGTTGTAAAAGACATGCTAGTACTTGATGTTCAGCCTTTGCTTTCATCAGGAACACACCACCTTACTAAGCCATCAAAGCATCACTTGTAGACATACCCTTTTCTTTCTAAAAATGACATCCATTTACCAAACTCTACTAATTTGGATGCAAATAGAATTACCAGTTTATCTAAGTGTGTAGTACAGATATCTCATCTTAACCAAGTCTTTGTTAATTTCTACATCAACTTCACAAACTCCTTTATATCAACATATGCCTCGTGTGATAGTTGTAGCTCCACCAATAACAAACAAACTGATGGTTTAAAGACTTCTTTATTTTTTTTGTAATATGCCTTGTACATTAAAAGCCAATCACTCAATCTGTACAACTCATTCTTTTCCCATGGTCACTAAACAAAGAAAAGACATCGCTTACTGTAATTGTATAATCATCTTCTAACTTGTTTATCAAATCATTCCTCACATATTCACTCAATTTTTTATTTCCTTTGTTGCTCATCTTTTTCTATATTATTCATTATTGTGCCTTTACTACACTTGGGTTCTTTTGGTTGAACTAACAATCTTGATACTTATGCCCCTTCCTTCTGCAGATGAAACTAATATCCATTTATGAGTATTCATTACTTTCTCTAACTTTTCTTTTTCATTTCTTTTCTTTTGATCATCTCTTATATTTCTAGAAATCTATTCTAACACCATGCTAAAGTTTTAACTATTAATATAAACCCTTTAGGATCTGTTAACCAAAAATACTTGGATGCATGAATATAATAATTCAAACAATACACAAAATTGACTATAGTACAAATATCTTATTTTTAGACTATAGAATAATTATTATAAAATAATTATAAATTTTCACTATAGAATAATTATTCACTTAGCCATACACTTACAAATGGATTCCTACTTATGTTTCTATTACTTAGATACATAAAGCTTCTACTCAATCTATTATTCCTTGTGTTTACCTATAACAAATTCTACTTCTATATCAATGTTGTCTTATATATCTCTCATTAGAAATATTTCATTGTATATAAACCTTATAAGCTTAATGTTCAAGTGTTCTTATTCATCCAAAACACACGTCCATTCATTTGGAGAATCATACCCATTTTATTTAATGGCATAAATAAATTATTTTAAATCTCTATGACTAGCAACTAATTATTTCCCTTTTACATATGAACAAATGCACTTGATGAATTAACCCACAACTTGCTATTCTTCAACGGATAATGAATTTCTCATATTTTATCTATCTATTGTATTACAAATCTAAAAAAAAAAAAACAACTCAAACCTAAATTTGAACTTCCATACTAACAATCCAAAACCTATAGAGGAAATGTGAATCCAGGTCTAATAGATTACTTTCGAGTACAATCAAACACATCATGGCCACCTTAATCCTCACTACTATGAGGACATGTTATGTGATCTTCGTTGTGTCTTCCTCAAGTGCATGAGGAAGAGTATTGCCAATTTTTTTCTACAGTGTTTATGTAGGAGGGTATCGCACAACACTCAACCCTCGTATTGATGCTTTGGGATTCCCTTAGAGTAACATGACATATGCTATATGATGAAGACATCTTAAACATCCATCTCCCTTCTCAAAGATGACCAAGGCATTCCCTTTCCCAAGGGAGTATAGGCTTGACAAGGCAATAAAATAAAGCCAAAGCTTTGTACTTTGAAAAGTCCCTTTGGTTATTTTTAATTATCATGTCGCTTGTAATAGTTTAAGTTATTTTTTTGCAATGTTACCTCTATGTTGTAAAATGGAATCTAGAAGATTCTAGATAAACCTAAAAAAGTAAATTCAGAAAAAGTTCTAGAGGGATATAGAAACCCGTATGAGAGCCTTTAAAGAAAAATTGCCTATATATTTTTTATATGCTCATCATAAAAACTACATGCAAAATGACCCCAAGTATCGCCATCCAAATCTCTTTGTTTCTCTTTCCCTTCACTCTAATTCCTTCCTCCAAGGCCATTCCTTCCCTCAAGGGTAGAGTCAACATTGTATTGATGATCCATCAATTTCTCATCTTTGAATGTCCTCAATTCATTGAATCTAAAATCTTAGCTAGTGACATTCTATACGGTGCCTTTGAGGCTGGAGCACTCCCTAAAATAATTTTAATCCTAAACTCTACCTTTCCTTTTGGTGGCATTCCCAGTAACTCATCAATAAACACATCTTTGAATTCATTGACAACTACATAGTTCAATGATGTTTTCTCCTATTGGTAATCATTATCACCATTAGCTACATACAGCCTAACCAAAATTGTTTCTTTTGTAGTTTTAATCTCTTGCACCATTTGTTTTGTAGAAATAATGTTTCTTGAGCAATCCCAAGGCTAATAGAAAATTTTCTAGTTTAGTTCTCCATTGTTAATTTCTATTTAGTTTTGTCCACAATCAATTTTTTCCTTGTTTTTCACCAACCAATCCATATCCAAAACCGCATCATATGATCCCAAATTCATAACAAGGAAGTCCATAACCTAAGGTTGATTCACGATTCTTATTTCACAACTAGGCACAAAACATTCTAAGGCTTTATGGTCACCTAAAGCTAATTCCACTTTTTCCATATGTGGTAAGAGATGAATTTTACTCACTAATATTTTAACTAAAGAATCTGATATAAATGAATTTGTTGATCCATTGTCAAAAATAATTGTAACAGACTGAAAATGAATGCTACCTATCATTTCTTGGATTGATGCTTGATATTGCAATCATGTTGGAACATTTCTTGTAACATATGAAAGATGGACCAACACCACATCAAGCAATGCACAAATTTATACTTCATAAGATTTTTCAAGGAATGTAAAAGAAAGCCAAACCTAGTGCTCTAATACCAAAATGCAACACCCACTCATAGGGAGCAAGAGATAGCACCCGAAGCGCCCTAAAAAGAAGAAAGTTGAAAGAACAAAATGCCCAGGTGGCTTTCTTTCTACAACAATCAAACTAGCATTAAGTTATAAAATTAAAATAAAATCAATAATGCCAAGATCTAGCTTTGAAATAGGTCAATCAATATTAATTTAAGAATTAAGAGATACTTTTAAAATGAAATAGGCATAGCAAAATATCTGTGTGAGATTCATTAGATAAAAAAATAAAAGCTTTTTGTTATTCAACCTAAAAAGAAATATTTAATTAAGATCATTTACACATTTGAAAATCAAATAAATGACCACAAAATCAGATAAATTAATAATCTCATATTTTCTCAATCACATAATAATATTTTATAATTTCCAGCAACACACAAAACAAGACCATATAAATTTAAATTTTGTATCCAATTTACCATTAACCATTTAATCAAGAAATTCATATGTTCAATAATATATAATAAATAAATCTCAACCGTAAATTAAAATCCTAGGTTTTCCCCCACTGCATCAAGTTATAGAAAGATATTAAAATCAGACTTAAGAAGGTATAGGGAAAAAAAGTATAATTCAAGATTCAAATCCAAGATTTATGCATTCAAAAGAGGAGGGTTCATCAACCAAAATCTGAGAATTCAACAATTTTAAAGCATTCACAATTATCAATGGGCCCAAGGATACTCTCGCTTTCTACCAGCAGTACCAATCCTCACATCAGGGATCCATAGCCCTTGTTGGCAATCCTTTGCCAAAAATGCCCCAAATTGTTATGGGTGTTTTTGAATTGTTATAAAAAAAACTCACATCCAAGTCATTTAGGTATGAGAGTGCAGAGTATGGGTGGAGAGATCCAAAAAAAAATAAGTCTAAGCTTACAACAACAATCTTGACATTTTCATACAAGCATTGTGAAGGTGGTTAGACAAGCAAGAAGAGAAAAGTTTGAGAAAATCAGCCCTTGCTAGCCATTATCAAACATAACAAAGATGGATCATTCTAACCCTTTGCTTAGATATCTTGCTTACTAGGAGGAATTATCTGAATACTGGATTGCTATGCCACACTTGTTTTCTTTCTCTTTGCTATCTCTTGTAGTAGCGATGGTCTTCTCTCCCTTTGCAGCCACACTCCTTATTGATGTATCCTTCATTTTTTGTGTTCTGCAAAGTTACTTTTGCCTTGTGTGTGTCTTTTCTTTTTTTTTCCCTCTTCTCATCCTCTTCCTATCTATAGGTGGAACAAGGGATAATGAATGGTTTCTTGTAACTAACTTGTTGTGGACTATTCGTATTCTTTTCTTTGGTTTCATGTAACTAACTTGTTGGGGACTATTCGTATTCTTTTCTTTGGTTTCTTGTAACCAACTTGTTGGGGACTATTCATATTCTTTTCTTTGGTTTCTTATAACTAACTAGTTGGGGACTATTTGTATTCTTTTCTTTCTTTTTATAGTTCTCTCTCTCTCTCTCTTCTGCAATGTTTCGTGAGTTCAATTCTCTTCATGATCACTATAATAAATTCAATAAATTATGTATATTCACAGGTTGTAGGTTCAATTCCTAAATCAACAATTTTTGATATTTTAGAATTCAGATTTTACTAGATCTCAAGTTCAATTCCTCTTGAACATTCCAACATAATACCTATCTCTTTATCATTCAAAATTGTTATAAGATGTAAGGAAAGAATTTTCAAATAGATTCATGATAAGGGCAATTCAAGATACATAATTAAATAAGGCATCTTCTTTTTCAGGTCATCAGCGATATGAATTTTTCCATCATCTTACAAGCCCTAAAAGGTCATCACGTGACCTTTCTACAACAATGGAGAGGGTACTTATACTCTACTATTTTAAACTAAAAAGAGCAATGCATAACATTTAGATAAAATAAAATATAAAGCTACAATATTTGCATAAAGTATCCCTAATTCATGGGTCACGTTTCTCCAACTTGATTCATAAGTCAAGTTCCTTAATATGAGCGTTCATTTGCATCTCAACATACCTGTTTTAGCTCTTCAGGCACACCTTAGAGCATTGTCCTCTGTTTCTCAACATCTCTATTGATATAGAATAGAAAATATTTTGTTTTCCCATATATCATTTATTATTATTATTCTAAAACATTCCTGGCATGTATTTTAAATCATATTTCTTATGCATAAAGTATTTAAACATTTAATCATAATACATATAAAAATATGGTCAAGAAATTTATTACTATTCCAATTAGCCTTTGATGAGTGGTGAGGTACCCCTACACTCAACCATACAAATACGAGTGTTTCATGCACAATCCGGTTGAACTCCAAGGACTAAGTGCTTATGCGCTTTAATTGAAAACTCAGGGTTAATCAATTGTTGTCTTCCCAAACTTACTTGTATTGTCACGGTCGTATGGTTAAGTAAGCTTGAGGTATATGATTTTTATAGCTTTTATATTTTTTATATCTTATGCTAATAAAGGAGAGGGAGAGAGAACTAAATGGCTAACTTACATTAACTATTCATTAACTAAGTTCTAAATGTTCCTAACACTAGTATCTGTTTCCACTTGTTGTACACATCCTAAACTAGTGCAACGCTGCTAGGATTACCAAATGCTAATCGTTACTAGGTTACCAAATGCTACACACCTGCTCTAAGCAGTCATACTGAGTGTATTTAACTAAGAGGGTTGAAGGTTGAGAGAGATATTAATGAATTAGGAAAGCATTAAATAATAATTAACACTAATTAATCTATTCTGTATGTTGCAAGGTTTATCATAAAGTTCATCTTTATTTCCATACACAAAATTATGCTTAGGTACAAATTACTCGAATAAAGATTCATTCACTCTATGACTCCTACTACGGGCACACAGAAATAATTCTAACTCTAGAATAAAAAAAAACTGCAAGAATCTGGCTAAGGGTCTAAGTCTAACTACTTTGGAACAAAGGGTGCTACCTCTTATATATAGAAGATGAGGCAGGATGCGATATCATGTATGCAATATCGCATGGTGGATGTGATATCGCATACACGATATCGCAACTCATCATACCCCCACGACTAAATGAAAGTTCGTCCTTGAGTTTCTTACAAAATATTGGAAAGGTATGGGATTATTGACTTGAATGACAACTAATGGTGAATGGGATGATGTGTGAACGGATCAATCATTACAATACATGACAATATTAGTGTTCATGACTACAATAATGAACACTATACACAATTGACATCCAGCCTTATTTGGCAGCTGAGAGAGAAGAGAGAGAGAGAAAATAAGAAGACATGTTGCTGCCTTCCATTGTCCATCTATAACCATGTCATCAGTCTTGTTCCTTGCACAACTGTTCCAACACTAGTCCATCCTGAGTGTTTCCTCTAGGTCCAATCCATTGTTGTATGATTACCATATGCACACACAACACAATCACATATGACCAAGGATAAGTAACTTACAATATAGTTAATACCTTACCTCAATGTAATGTCCATTAGTTGAGTTGTGATATGGCTAATACAGATTCTAGAGATATAACATTGGTGACTACCTAAGGTGTAGGGGTTAGGAAAATTGAAAAAATTGGACCAGGGCCCCCATGACTAAGAGTGATCCTTTGGTAGCGATAGAATGGAAAAAGATAAGGAATAAGAAAGATGGAGAAAAAGAAATAACAACAACGCTGATAAAATGGATGTCAAAGATGGGAATGAACTCAACAAATGTTGATTACGGGAAAGTTTAAGGGAAAGAAGTTAACTGATGCACCAAATAGGAATGCCAGTGGATCCTCCCCAAAGCAAGTTCATGCCCTTTATGCCCTGACAATCCCACATTCAAAGTGTACGTAGGCTCTAGAAATTTCATTTAGAATTAAGAGTTAAATTCGTAACCCTAATAATTCACCAAGGAAAAAACAATGCATCAACCAAAATATAGACTACTGATATAACTGGCAATGAGGTGGAAAATGGAGAAAGAATGATGGGGAGAAGAGAATAGAATGGATTCCTAAGAACAGGGTGATGTATAGCCCCTTGTGTACGTATGGTTAATGTGATTGAGTAGATCTCATTCCAAATCTGGCCTCAAATAATCCACTTCTAGTGACTTCGCATTAATACATTCGACCAATCCATCCACTTGAAGTAACAAGAATGCTTCCACCAAAGAGTCACCACCAGTCCGAGAAAATGAGAAAGGGAAAAGTAGGAAGCGAGAGAGGGCCTTAGTTAGAGGGAACATGTTTGTTTAGTTCCATAGTTCCATAACCAGTGCTTGTAGCCCATGAGAGGTAGTCTAAAGGGTGTGCTTTGAATTCTCACTTCTTCTTCTTTTTTCTTGAGAACCACACCATGAAAAGACCTATTTTTATTAACTCAACTTCCCAAAAATGGAGCAATGTTGGAATGGTAAGGAAAACTCAAGAAGAAAACATCCAAGAACCCAAGAGAATAACTAGCAAAAATGCATCAAATCCCTTTAAAATCACACCCTTTTCAATCCTTGAGCCCTTCCTTAGTTTGAGAAATGCCCAGTTACCAATTTGTTAATAGTTTTATTATTAAAGAAAGGGACTATACAATTCCAAGCCAAGAGAGACCATAGAAATTTATGTATGCATGGATGACATGGACTCATTGCCTGTTATATCAAAAGAACCATACCTTAGTATCAACATTATAACTCAAAGGTAAAAATCAAACATTAGCAATCAATAAAATACAGTTCATACCACCATCAGGAGAACTTATTAGGTGACAAACCTAACAAAATCAAAACAACAAAAAAAGATAAAAATAAATAAAAAAAATAGTCACACTAAGAAATAAAAAAGTATAAATGATGTTGCAAAAAAAAAAGTTAAAGAAATTTGTAAAAAAAAAAAACTTAAAATGGAACTAAGGGCCTTATATGGTTAGCAGAGGTAGCTGTCTCCCCCATGATTGAGTTGAAGGAGGAGATTCAAAATAGTGAGAAAGGTCATCCCTTCTCAGAGGTATTATGTGCACTAGCCATTCTAAATTCATGGAAGGGTTTAGTCTATTGCACATTGACTAATAATCTCTTATCAAGGCTCTTGTTTAATTTTTTTAGAAATTTCCAACTTCCTCTAGTTGATGTTTTCAAGGTTAAGGCTTGGAAGTTGGTAGTGGACTTGCTCTAGTGCATCTATGCTTTCAATGTAAGCACAAGTTATTCCCTCAGTTAGTTCCATGCATGTTAATGAGTTACTCTCTTGATTAGCTATCAGCCACTAGGTGTCTTCTTATCGTGTGGCTACTGCATACATCCACTTTTGTATGTTAATATCTTGTGCACACTGGTTGCATGCAAGCAATGCTAAACTTTGCACAACTCATGATATCTGCACGCAATTGCACCCTGTATCACTATATGTGATGCATGGAACCTTCTTCTTCTTGATCTTTCCAAAAGTGTTCTCCTTAGATATTTCTAGGGAAAGATAGCAGATTCCTAGGTGTGCATCTATAGTACTTAGCCATTCCCTTCCCATTATTATTGGGAAGTCCCCTTTACTGTTATTCACTTGTATCACTAGGAAATCAGCTGGGTACAACCACCCACACATAGTGGTAATAATGTCCTCCACCAGTCCTAAGGGAATAGTGATGGACTAGTTGGCCAGCTCTAGGTAAATATTCCTCTTCCTTAATGGAGGTAGGTTCCAGGATTTATACATTTCTTGTGATATTAAGCTGACTCTAGAACCTAAGTCCAGAAGAGCTTTGCATGGATCATTCCCAGTGATTTGGAGATAGATTAGAGGGCTTTCAGGATCAAAGAATTTCCTGGGAATCTGGCCAACCTTGATCCAATCAGTAACGTCATGTGTTAACATAACCATATGCATTGAGCTAAGTGCTTGGTTCAAAGGGAGCTCTGAAGCCTTATTTGATGGGGAGACGTTTATAGGTTCAACCGCTTGTGGTTGTAAGGGCTTGGTTGGACTGTTTGTTCTGAAGAAAGGTTTTTTCTTCATACGGTTGTTAGAACCAACAGTGGGTTGAGGATTCATAGCCCATGTGCCATTGCGTTGTTGTGGTTGAATAGGGATTTTCCCTTTTATTGCTGGAGCGGGTGGTAATGGAGCTATTGGTGCGATAGTTGTGGATGGATTTAAAGGATGGAATGTTTGTGGGTTATCTTCCCTAGGAGAAGGAGTTCTATAATACTCACAATCTTGGTAATGATTTTGTGGTGTAACGTAACTAACAGAGTCACGTGGAGAGATTGGGTGCTACACATAGTAGCCATATGGATCAGGTTGCTAGTAGGGGTATTGTTGCCTTGGTGGTGGCATCCCCCATAACTGTGGGTATTGCCACTATTGATGTTTCACAACACGTTGTGGTGGAGTTCCACTTAAATAATATGTTGAAGGTTGGTGGAACTACCTTGGGTTACTTTGGGGATAAAGTAACCATCAAGGCGTTTTTCATTTATTTAGTCATGGGTTGAGTGCATACACCCCAGACTCTTGTAAATGTGAGATCACTGGGCAACATTCCTTAGGATGGTCATATTGGCATATCTCGCATCCACCATCATTATTTGTGTCTAAATCCACAACCTCTTATGTGATGGCCATTTTACCCTTATCCTTGTTACATGCATTTTCCACTTCTCTCTTTTTCTTTTTCTCACGATCACTACCTCACTCCCTAGACTCCTCTATAATTTTAAGAACAGTTTCAAACCTACTATCCAGGGAGTCCCACATTTGGTCTACCTTTGCCAATTCTTCTGTTGTTAGCTTTTGGAGAGGTAAATTTTTCCTATTCACCATCTCTTCGAGTGGTGACTCTTCTTCCTCCTCACAAAATCTCATTTCCCTTTTTCAAAGGGAAGGATCTCGGTTGTATTCTTCTACACTTTCTCTCTTTTGTAGCTCACCTTATTCTTTGGCTACTTGCTTTAGCTATCTATGAATTTTATGAGACCTAAGCTTCGATAACCTTCCTTGGGCATACGTCCCAAGGGTTCTTCTTGTTTCATGCCTAAGTCCATCCACGAGATGGCGTAGTTGATCCTGTCTCAAATAACCATGGTCAAGGCAACGATATAATACTGCATAATAGTGGCCCATGGTAGCATCCAAGGGTTTCATGATTTCCTTGCTTCCATCCTTGGATTTTCTTCCACAAGTTAGACACCCAGGAGTACATTTGATACTTATCATTGAACAGTTCTAACATTGTACTCCACCTTGGAATGGATTCCGATTCTAAGGACTAGTACTAGCTTTCAGCTTCTTTCACTAGTGTCCTTGGGAACAACTTCAATTTTTTCCATTCATTTTCTATGTTTTGTAAGGCACATGCATCATGGAATTCTTGTAAATTATTTTGAGGATTAGTGTTGTATCCCCCTTCAAATTGTGGAATGTTGTTCATGTCTAACCGCTTGATCCTACTATCTTTTTGGTGCCTTGTTGGAACTCTTCCGGCCTCCGTTACATCTAGCATGCTTGTAGTTGCAAGTAGGGGTTCTTCATGATCATCTCATTCATAGTGTCTATGGTGTCTACGTGATTCCCTACTCTCCCTTCTTCTATGCCTTGATTCCTTAGAGTGCCCTCATCCTTGTTCTCGACTGTCTTATCAATGTTTTTCACTTTGTTTTCCCTTATTCTCACAATTGGTTTTCCTATGACTGCATCTAGACATTGAAGGAGAGGGTGAAGATGATGATGAAGGTGAAGAAGAAGGAGAACCATCGCCATGATGGTGTTTACTACCTTCTCTTCGATGGTCTTGGCCTCAATAGTGATCATGATCAGAACATCCACCCTTATCATGTGTTTGTGTTCCTTTGTTGAACACTTCATGTTCATGGGTATTAGAACTAGGGTTTTGAATAGTGGAGTGGAGGTTCTGATACACTACCTCTTGACCATTGTTAGGAGAAGGAACATGATTTCGTGGGAAACCTATTGAAGCAGGTTCACCATCCTCAATTTCACTCAAAACATGTGGAGCGTCATGGGGCCATTTAGCGTTCAAGGATGTATGGTATCTCTCCTGTCGTAAGTCCCTTTGACATTGCTTTTCTGTGGGATGATAGTCCCTTGTGTCATGATCACATGCAATGTATTCTACATATAAAAGCGACATGCCTATTCGTGTGAGAGCACGAAGGAGCATGTTGGGGACTAATCAGTCTGGAGGCAACACTATGTTACCCTCCAAGTCTCTCCAACACAGTTATTCATCTTGGTGGAGAATAAAGGTGAAACCGGTACATACTCATTGGGATGAGTATATACCACACGAAGCTGTTGAGGAATTGGCGAATCTTGGTTACGTGTATTATTCCATTGACTGCCTCTTGTGTTAGTCCTAGGTGGTGAAGTGCTCTTATGCGAAGAAGAAGACATTTTTTCTTGTTCGGTATGTGATGTACCATTGTCTTATCTTTCTTTGATTAATCCTAAGGGTTCATTCTAACGTTCCAATAATATGGATGATTTCCTATGTACTACACAGCACACAAACAACTAAGTCCCCAACAACGGTGCCAATGATGAGTGGTGATGTACCCCTACACTCAACCATACGAATACGAGTGTTTCACGTGCAATCTGGTCGAACTCCAAGGACTAAGTTCTTACTCGCTTTAATGGAACACTCAGGGTTAATCAATCGTTGTCTTCCCAAACTTACTTGTATTGTCACGGTCGTATGGTTAAGTAAGCTTGAGGTATATGATTTTTATAGCTTTTATATTTTTTATATCTTATGCTAATAAAGGAGAGGGAGAGAGAACTAAATGGCTAACTTATATTAACTATTCATTAACTAAGTTCTAAATGTTCCCAACACCAGTATCCATTCCCACTTGTTGTACACATCCTGAACCAGTGCAACACTATTGGGATTACCAAACGCTAATTGTTACTGGATTACCAAGTGCTACACGCATGCTCGAAGTGGTCGTAACGAGTGTATTTAACTAAGAGGGTTGAAGGTTGAGAGAGATATTAATGAACTAAGAAAGCATTAAATAATAATTAACACTATTTAATCTATTCTATATGCTACAAGGTTTTTATTAAAGTTATTCTTTATTTCCATACACAAAATTGTGCTTAGGTACAAATTGCTCAAATAAATATCCGTTCACTCTATGACTCCTACTACGGGCACACAGAAATAATTCTAACTCTGGAATAACAAAACTGCAAGAATCTGGCTAAGGGTCTAAGTTTAACTGCTTTGGAACAAAGGGTGCCACCTCCTATTTATAGAAGATGAGGCAGGACATGATATCGCGTATGCAATATCACGTGGCAGATGTGATATCGCATACACGATATCACGGCTCATCAGCCTTTTCCACCAAAGCACACACACAACTTGTCAACAAAACATGCACACAAACACACAAAAGACTATTACAATCATTAATGCAAAAACTCAAGGAGAAGTGGTTCGTTACAAGCCACCACCCATGCATAACAACAATGGCAATTACTACCCATGTGTAATGTCCATTATAATGTCTAGTGCAACCAAATTTTAGAAAAGGTTCTTGGGATTTCCCCCTCTTGCTTTTCCCTAGTATTGTTGCTTCAACTTCTCCCATTCTACTTTCCATAGGATCTGCCAAAAAAGAGAAAGCTAAATAGATAAGGAACACTAAACATTTGTTTTACCTTAATTTATTTAATGATTTTCAAAGAAACATCACTTTTATTATTAAGGTCCTATATTATCATTATGATAAAATGGATAATAATTATGGAATTAGAGAGACATTATTAAAACTTATAAAGGTTAACCCTAAAAAGGTTATATGCAAAATCAGAGCTATGAAACCAGGAAAGGAAACTAACTAAAAGAATTTAAAATGTAGAAACATATAAAAAAGAATTAACCACCCAATTTTTGTGAAACTATTTTCCCTCTATCTTGCATGTTGTCTTTTTCATTGCAAAGGTTTACTAGATACTTCTGTTTTATTCCTAGTCTTCCTGCCAATGAATCTGGCAAATCAAATCACTATAGAAATGGCAAGTAATGGCCAACATCCAACTCACATAGCAACCACTTAGAACAAGCTCCTTTGACCAAACGTTACCATGAAAATGTACCGAGCCACATTCTCCAACATTGCTTCCATTGTTTTCATGGTTGTTACTATTATATTTTTGGATGATTCTAGATTTGTAACCTCAATAAATGGTAATAGAATGGCATATATGGCATGAGATGTTGAAAATGGTACTTTATTATTTATATTTTGAGCATTAATAGTTAAGGATTTAAACTTGTTAACTAACATGCTTTCAATTCACTGAGAGGTACTATCACTACTTGGAATCCTTTTTATAAAAAAAAAAAGATGTTAAAAATGCAAACCGATGCATCTTCCAAAATTAAATTCCAAATTCACCATGTATTTCATGTACCTACCTACCTATTGAACGTACCTTACTTTATCTATATTGTTATTACAATTAATTTACATTGGGTAACAACCTATAGAATTTCTAATTGTGAATTAAATTCCAAATTCACCATGTATTTCATGTACCTACCTACCTGTGGAGCATACCTTACTTTATCTATTTTGCTATTACAATTAATTTACATTGGGTAATAACCTATAGAATTTCTAATTGTTAATTAAATTCCAAATTCACTGTGTATTTCATGTACCTACCTACCTGTTGAGTGTACCTTACTTTATCTATGTTCCTATTTGATGGGACGCAATATCGCATGGGCCACGATATCGCATACACGATATCGTAGTCCACCACAATGTCTATAAATAAGAAGAGGCTCTCCCTTGTTCATCATCCTAGAGTAGAAGTAGCAAAGCTCTGGCTGTTTGATACTTATATAGATAGAATTATTTTCTAGTGTCTGCCCGTAGTGTGGTGAATGTAATTGTATGCCATCCTTTATTCAAGTTTGACGTACTTGGACATGCAAATGACCAGCAATAAAGATCGAGATTACTTCATCATTGCAGCATTCACTTTGTTATTTATTTATTTATTTAACTGTTATTTATTTCCTTCTCTCTCACCCTTAAACTCCTAGTAACACGGAATGAGTACAACTTGATTACGAGCATTTAAGTGTGACTACTTGGTAACCCAATGGCATACCTAGGATCTGGGCTTGGTAGTCCCAGTGGTAGTCGTGCACAAAGTCCAAGATGTGTACAAATAATCAAGGAACGACTGCTCATCGCACTTAGGCTAGATTAGATTCTCTTACCCTTCCCCTCCTAGCTTAGCTTAGTTAATATTACTTTTCATTGCCTTAAGGAGTAGCAGTTAGATTAGGAACACATCATACACCTCACTCTGGACTAAACCATATGTGACAAATATAATACTAGTCTAGGTGGGAAGATAGCGAACTGCAACCTAAGGATAATTGTCTAGGTGCCACAACTAGTCCGTCTGCGGAGTTTGATTGGATCACGCTTGAAAATGGTCGTATTCGTATGGTTGAGTGTAGGGGTATCTCACCACTCATCATAGGTGTCATTGCCAGGGACGGTGCTAGTTATCTAGATTAGTTATATCATACAAGGTCATTGTAAAGAACTTAACGATATATCTCTTAGAAAGTAGTAATTATAAAAAGTCACATAAATTCACACACAACAATGCCTCTTCTACAAGATCATAATAATGCCACACTTAGTGAGGAAGTTCATTGGAGAACCAATGAACTCTATGATGATGAAGATTGGAGTATACAACTTGAAGTAGGGGTTTCTTATAAACATGAATGAAAGCAACGTCATCCCAACACATAAAAGCCTAACTTACCCAATGACGATGAGCCCCCACTGGCCACTACAAGCTTAACACAACTACAAGAGGCTGTTTGAATCTCCCATAGGCATCGTAAAGAGAGGTGTCTACCCAAGCTCGATTTAAATAACTTTCCAAAATTTTCAGGAGGCTATGACTTAGATCCGCATCAACATTTACAAGCCTTCTATGATGCCTTCACATGGAATAACATCAATAATGGTTGGCAAAAACTTAAGCTCTTTCCTATGACACTCGTTAACCAAGCAAAAGTATGGTATAGATTGTTAAAACCAAATTCGATACGACGCTGGTCAACAATGGTAGAAGTCTTTAACGAAAAATATCAAGCCTACACAAGAGTGTCAACCTTGAGGAAACAAATCCAAGGATGGAAACAAGCAAAACATGAACCCTTGGACATGGCCTTAGAAAGATATTATGCATTGTTAAACAACTGTCCAGGCCATGGGTTTTCCGAGGATAGGCTAATGTACCATATCATTGATGGGCTATGTAAGGAAACAAGAGAGACCTTAGGAATGTATGCCCAAGGTCAACTATATGAACTATGAACCCATCAAGTCCAAGAGATTATTAAGTGGGTAGCAAAAGGAGATAGAGAATTAGCTAGATGGGAGAATGTTGAAAAACATCAATGGGACAAAAATTTCAACTTAAAAAAGATCTGTGATCATACAAAGGAGAGATCAACAAATCTCAAGGTGGAAACATCATCTTTTCCAATACAACAAACATTAGAAGAAGCCGAGGCAAAGATCAATAAGATGTTGGAATGGATGTATCAAAAATGTGGAGAATATATCAACAATATTGGAGATAGAGTTTTGAAAACCCAAGAAATAGGATGAAATAGTAGACATTCGGAAAAAAAGAATGAAGGGAATAAGCACTCAACTGCTAATCATACATATGAATGCAACATTTGCCTGTACGATCACCCCAAAGGCCAATGCCCAATATTGTTACATCTACATGAGCATTGGGGAAACACGTTACATCCAGAGTTCGTACAGAGATATTGTGTTCGACCATAGTGGCAACAATCTCAATCGTGAGGGAGATCACCCTTAGACTGGAGGCCCCCTTCATATTATCTGAATCCAAATGCTTATCATGTTCAACACCCTGTTTCTCCATTCGGGCAAACACACTTTATCTCACCACAATACCATTCTCCATAATACTATCAACCCATACCTCCAACACAACCACCACCTTCTACACCTTATACTCCTAACTTTCAACATTCTCATTCTTTCCCTCCTTCCACAATGCGACCAACCACTCCTAAGGTGCTTGCACCACCGCAACAACCCATGAACAACACTTGTGCTACTACTACTAACAATAGTGAAAAGCATCCTCGACATCAAAAGTGTCCTTTCTTTAAACACGGTCGTAAGAAGGCACAACACAATTCTGAGGCCACTTCATCTTCCAACCCATCACAAGTCCCACAATATGGTGCACCCTTACCTTCGAACCCAGTGCCTCATGTAACTTCATCAAGGCCACCAACTCATGCTCCAACAACCATACAGCCCAATGAACACAATCATGGAAGGCATCAATCCAATCCTTGCATACCATCTAACAGTACCAAACATCATAGTGGGTCAACTCATTATCCAGGAACTACATCGTATAAAGTGCCCCACTATGCTTATTATAATCAAGTGTGTGAACCCTGAGGGGCTAAGTATAGACCATCTCCAATACTTCCAACATGCAAGTATACTTATCTTTCATTTATTAATCCTTTCCATCCTCAACCAATTAGTTATGGGGGATATCCCTCATTTCAATAACCAGTAGGATTAATAAATATTTTTCATTTTCTTTAATTTTACAACTTTTTGTTTTCTAGTTTTTCATTTTTCAACTTTTTGTTTATCTTTTTATCTTTTTGTGTTTTTTTCCTTTTGTGTTTCCATCCTTTTACTTTTTTTGTAAGTAATCTCATTTATGAATAAAACACTCATGTGGATCATTGGTTGAGGTATGTTCTATGTTATTAAGTCATGAGTGATCAATTATTTGGAACAGTGAGCCCATTACACCCACTCATCCACTCTATAAATAAGAGGTTTTGTTCGAGGGTACAGTGATATTCTTGACATTCTTAAAAACTTAGAATTAATTTGGTGTTCATTTTACCTAGAATGAAGAAGGATGGACCAAGAGGGAATGATAAGGGTGTGACATCAAGGGGACTTGTGGATTCTCTTTGGTGACATCTGTGGATGTTATCATGCAACATGGTTGTACTAAGACCCTTGTAGATCTAATGAAAATGGGAGTAAGAGTAATTAAAAGGGCACTCAAAAATCAAATGTTATTATAGGGGATCCCACTGGAAAGACATGCACCCATGCTTGAAGGTTGGCGGCTTCTCTAGATTCAGTAAAGTGGAAAAAAAAGGAGAAGAAAAAAAAAAGAAAAACAAAGTGCCATAAAACAAAAATCACTCCTCCCTTGTATACAACGCCAAGGATCGTACGCCTTGTTGTTATGGTACTCTCATAGTTGTTCATCATGGGATGAAACAATGCGATGTCACTGATTAGAAAGATGGACTTGGTCCTAATCTTGGATTGAGGGGTTAATGACACCTTAATCATGCTTTACACACAGGATTCACTGTGCCCTGGGTCAGTTACCTCATGTCCCAATCTCTACGATCCCTTCCTATAGTTCATCTCATCTCACTATTCGTATAATTGTAGCTCATGTCCCGTGTAACATAGAATTTTCATCTCATTCCAGTGATATTTGCATGTGTGTGTTTTATGGATGCTAGTGCGGATTACATTTGACCCTTCTAGTGCCCATGGACACTTTAAGTGTGGTTACACAAGGGCATTATAGGTTGAAACCTTCTTTGGGGAGGACCCACTTATGTAATTTTTCGTAATCTTCACTGATTCTCTAGCTCAAACACGTAACTTCTTACCCTTAGCTTAATTTCTCATAATTTTCTTTCCTTATTATTATCCCTCTATCACTTTAACATTCCAATGTACCATTACATTCCCTTTTTTCGTAACCGCCAAATTTTTATTGCTAAAGTTCACATCATTATCATTAAGAGTGCCTCTTGAATCAATGATATTACCCTAGGAAATATTTATCCTTGCCAATGTCCTCAATTTCCACCATTAATTTCAAGAAAAATCATTTAAAATTCGGTATTTCCTTGGTGTCTGACATCACTAGGGACAAGATATTACATACGTGATGTATTGTACGTGATATCACGTCCTATTTTCATATAAATAGATACCCCCGCTGCAACACTTACCATCATTTTGCCATTCACGTGGAGGGGAGTTGTTGAAATTTTTCTCTGTGACTTGCGATTGTGTGACCCTTACTTTTTCACTCATATCTCCCTCACTAGTGCTCCAATTTTAATTCCATTTGAACTTGCTTGAACCCAGAGTGTTCAGTTTAGTCATGGGGGAGAGACACTTGCTGAAAAGTGCCTAACTTTTTTGAAATTTATCATCACCCAAAGGACATCAGTTAGGATAATTAACTTTAACACTTAGAATAATTGTGCCAAAAATCATATGACCTTAGGTACACCGGGAGATTAAAAATGGAAACCACCTAAGTCACAAGACCCATTATTACAATTTTCGGGCATGATCACATGTTATAACATAAGATCTTTAATTAAGGAAAGCAGTAAGGTATAACTTGACTTTAAAAACAACCTTACTAACACTTGACCCGTGTGATTGCAAATAGCTCCAAAACGTGCACAGTAGGAGGGTCTTGTTCAAGGTGGAATGAAACGATCTTAGAGAGGTGGAAGATAAGGCCCTACTAGATAGGATATAGAATAGGAGGTGCAATCATTCAGCATCCATCAAGAAGAACCTCCTACCGGACAATCAGGGTAGGTAGAAGTGGGAGCTTCTACTGCGCCTGAACCAAGACAACAACTCATGTTGCCCCTGAAGTGTGTTCAGGCTATCCATGAGAAGTCCACATTCACTATGATGATTGTGGAGCTAAACTTCAAATCTTTTGCATAGTTCGCTCTTGAGGCTATTAGGGATCACCTCAAAGGGTCTCCCTTATGACTTGTCTTCTCTGAAAGTGGTGCCTGGTACTTAGGTGAAACGTACCAGTTCTGCCACAATAGGGAGCAAGGCTCCACTGTTAACATTTTTGGTGTGACATCTGATTTCTTTGCATAGGCTATTTTGAAAGTGTTGAATCTTCTGAATTCAGGGCCCCACGTTGCTCTGTTATCCACCTGTTCAAACCCCGATGTGCGAAAGGATTGGTTAGAGAAGGCTTATGGCAAAGATAAAGCTTTTGGTGAGCTGACAATGAAAGAGAGAGTTTATTTCAAAATTGGAACCTATCAACTCTTTCCCACAAAAGGCTTAAAAAGAATATTGACATATGTGGCCAAAGGATGTGCAGTGTTGATGGGAAAGGTTAACGCTAACCTATCCCATCTATATTTGATGGAGATCCTGAGGCAGTTCGAAGAACGGAAGACAGGGAAGATGGCGCTTCCTTTTCCCTATCTTATTAGAAAGCTTTGTTGACATGCTGGTATTTAGGGGTACACTAATGACGTCCTCCAGAAAGCTCAAAACACTTCATACGCTGAATTGCTAAAGGCACCAACTTCAAGAAAGAGCACTGGCGAAGAGCTGAGACTAGAATAAGAAGAACAAGAAGAAGAATGGCGGGTTGGAAGTAGTCAACCTCCAGCCACAGGTCTTAGCTAACAACAAGAAGTAGGGCCCAGCACAGGTCAGGATCAGTCGTCGTTGCTGCAAGACTATAGATCATCAATGAGCCATCTTAGGGCCATCACTGAGACAGTCAGTTGGGGAAGTTGTGATGATGCAAACCTCTTCCGCGTCATCGATGACGTCAGTCAGCCTATAGTTTCATTAGATCACACAAGGGATGAATTATCAATTCAAAAAAGAGGAGGGGAAAGTAGATGGTCGCAACAGATCTCAGGAAATGCAGCATCTTTTCAGGTGTAATTAGAGACTAGTGAAGGGGCCACTGTGGTGGTCATGCAACACCAGAATGCCACGGGAGCTGCAGATGTGGTCGCAGACCACATCAAAGAATCTTTCAACGTACTCATTGTGCCACTGGTAGATCTCTCAGGAGCAAGGATGCTCAAACTCTTGCCAGGACCTCAATGACTCCTACGGAACATGAGGATGTACTTGACAGATTGCTTCAAATAGGACAAATAATGATGTCTCTGTTTGACATCCCTCAAGATGTCACAGCAATTCAATCAGACCTCATTTACACAAAGGGAAAGCTGGTCATATCCAAAGTAAGGGCCGAGCATGCTGAAGCTAAAGTGCATAAACTACAAGAGCAGCTCGTAGCCTTACAAGCAGCATAGCGGGACCCTCTACATATTATTCTCGTAGACCAGTTAGCAAATTTTAGAACAGAGTAGCTAAAAAAATTAATAGTAGAGAATAACAAGGCGATGGAAGAAAAGGAGATGGTTGTTTGGGATGCCTCCACATCACAGGTGCAAACCCATGCTCACCTTAAGGCACTCAAGGCCTTAGAAGAAGAAAATAAGTAGTTGGTTGCAAATAACCTTCGATTGATCTCTATGGAGAAGCAAAAGAATGTTCTCGATGAACACTTTCATCAGCTACAAGAACAATTCATTCGGGTCAACCGAGATGTAAGTCGTTTAGCCAGAGAAAATTGAACCCTCTTAGTGGAGGAGGTATGCGATATTTGCCAAAAATTAGCAATTGAGATAAGCGCATGGCAGAATGAGGCTAAACGACATGAGAAGTTGAAGGAGCATTTTCGTGATCAAGTGGGGATGTATAAACAAATCCTAGAGAAGGAGATCCATATGGCCAAGGCTCAAATCAATACTATCAGTGCTCAACACACTAATTGGAGGGCCATATTGTACACTTACGCCTTTGCCCACCAAGTGGAAGTTAAAAATCTGGACCTGCAGATCCAGGACTTGACAGAATACATGGAGTTGGCAAACCTCAGATATGCCAATCTTGCCATGTTAATAGCAGGGTACCCAAGAATAGAGCTCAAATAGCAGGTAGCTTCCACCCATCTCAAATATGAGGAAAAATTTGCAGAATGCAAGAAGCTGGTTGAAAAACTAGATGCTGCAAATTCTGAAGTCGATGTGGTATAAGCAAGCTACCAAGAACAAAAAGATGTTGCAACTGACTTGAATCGATGGCTAACAAATCTTCATGAATACAAAGAAAAAGCTAGAGCCTATGAGGAGGAACGACAGGTGTTCGCAGCACGGTATGTCAAAGCCAATCAGATGTTCCCGCAACTACCCTGTCTGTGGGAGGTGCCGACTCCATCAAACATAGGAACACTTACATGGACAGCATAAGACCCTCAGACCAAAGAGGAGAAGCTCCAAGTCATACTTCAACTCCATCAAGCTTCAAAGCCTAGAGCACATGACAAAGGGAAAGCGCCCATGGAGGAGCCACCACCACCAGGAACTACATGAGTTCCAATTTTTGTAGTTGTAGTATTTTTCTGTGTTGTGTCTTCCCACACTGCGGCATTAGTCCATTTCTTTTTCCAGTTAATAATCCCATACATATCCACTGTGTAATCAATGAAGCTTGTTCTCTTTGTAACTTGAGGACAAGTTTTTATTCAGTCGTGGGGGTATGATGGGATGCAATATCGCATGGGCTGCAATATCGCGTCTGTCACGATATCGCATCCCCCACGATATCACACACATGATATCACAGTCTGCCGCAATGTCTATAAATAAGAAGCAACTCTCCCTTGTTCATCATCCTAGAGTAGAAGTAGCGAAGCTCTAGCAGTTTGATACTTCCAGAGATAGAATTATTTTCCAGTGTCTGCCCGTAGTGTGGTAAATGTAATTGTACGGCATCCTTTATTCGAGTGTGATGTACTTGGACACACACATGACTGGCAATAAAGATCGAGATTACTTCATCATTGCAGCATTCACTTTATTATTTATTTATTTATTTAATTGTTATTTACTACTTTCTCTCTCACCCTTAAACTCCTAGTAACGTGGAATGAGTACGACTTGATTACGAGCATTTAAGTGTGACTACTTGGTAACCCAGTGGCGTACCTAGGATCTGCGCTTAGTAACCCTAGTGGTAGTCATGCACAAAGTCCAAGATGTGTATGGATAATCAAGGAATGGCTGCTCATCGCACTTAGGCTAGATTGGATTCTCTTACCCTTCCCCTCCTAGCTTAGCTTAGTTAATATTACTTTTCATTGCCTTCAAGAGTAGCGGTTAGATTAGGAACACATCATACACCTCACTCTGGACTAAACCATAGGTAACAAATATAATACTAGTCCAAGTGGGAAGACAACGAACTACGACATAAGGATAACTGTCTAGGTGCCACAACTAGTCCGTCTGCGGAGTTCGACCGGATCGCGCGTGAAAATGCTCGTATTCGTATGGTTGAGTGTAGGGGTATCTCGCCACTCCTCACTATTACAATTAATTTACATTGGGTAATAACTTATAGAATTTCTAATTGTTAATTAAATTCCAAATTCACCATGTATTTCATGTACCTACCTACCTGTTGAGCATACCTTACTTTATCTATGTTGCTATTACAATTAATTTACATTGGGTGATAACTTATAGAATTTCTAATTGTTAATTAAATTCCAAATTCACCCATGTATTTCATGTACCTACCTACCTACCTACCTATTGAGCGTACCTTACTTTATCTATGTTGCCATTACAATTAATTTACATGGGGTAATAACCTATAGAATTTTTAATTGTTATAGGATTGGAACTTAAAGCTCATGGCCCAATGGGATAGAATGGTAGATGATGGTATCAACACACTCTAGCCATAGCAACAGTGTGTGTTTATGCTAAACATGAGCACCACTCATTCTGTTGTTTCTGACGCCATGGCAGTGCGATTCTTTAGCTGCAAATGCATATCCATCTATAGTTGGAGCTGTGGTTGTAAGGTTCTGTCTATGCCCATGACTGCACCTACGCTGATGTTATGTATTGTGGACGCCCTGGTATAGTTTTCTCTGTGCAATGCAGTTGAGTGCTGCCAAGAGGCCAAAAGCAACAATGCTGTAGTTAAACACGGATATCAGTCACTTCCTTCACTTAAATGGGCAAATGCAGTTAAATAGACAATCAAAGTTAAAAGAATAAAAAGCATAGATGCCATCGCTGACATGAAAATGCCACGGAATGGTTGCATGTATTTATAAATCGACATGGATCGGTGTATGTTTTCCATGTTAACTGCAAATAATTAATTAATTAAGAGGCGCTGGTTTCATTGCTGCAAAGAATTTGCAGACGCTGACTTACACAGGGAGAAGTAATCTTGAGGACGAGATCATTTGTCGAATGAACAACATTCCACTGATTCCTTCCAAGCTGGGCTGCCCTCCCCAGGAAATATCATAAGTAACTTTCTCGAAGCCGCAGCAATACCAAAAACTGATGCATAAATTTTCCCGAGGACAACGAGCAGATTTCGCAAAGGGGGCATGTCTTGAACAGGAAGAAACGTGTAAGAACAATAGTCGGTGGCAGTATCTGAAAAAATATGGATATATAGATAGATAAATATATATTAAACGTAGTAAGCCCTGGAAGAATCGTAGAGATGATGCTTGGTCGTTGTGGAGATTGATTTGGAATTAAGCGTGCTGAATCTAAGGCTGAGGCTGAGGATCAGCTTTTCAATGCATCTGTTAATAACTTAATATTATTATTTACTGTTTTTAAAATGCTAAAAGATCGTCGCCGACGACTTGGTGCATAAACATCGCTGCTTCTGGATTGTGCTCATCACGTTTCGGACCCGCATGTTCCGCCTCAAAACTTTCACAACACACATAACATTTCAGTCGCATGCAATTAATAATTCAATTGAGGATTGACAGGATTTATCAGACGATTCTGGTGGCATCATGTGAACAAGTGCACCGCACGTTGTGGCCTGAAAAACTATGAAATCGCAGACCATTTTGTTGTTCTTTTTTTTAAAATTTAGACAAACAATCTCAGACCATCATTATTCTCGTTTATCACTTGAAATGCACAACCTTAAATTGCTATTCTATATATATACATATATTGATGTGCTACTCACAACCCCACTGACATTTGCATTTCAGAGAAGAAAACCATAATGGCGTTACAGGCTCAACTTGTTGCTGTTTGTGCAGTGCTGCTGCTGCTGCTGCTTGTGTTGGAATGTCATGGCTGGAAAACCCCGGCTCTCACCCCACCAGCAGGAAATAGGTTCGTTTCTGGTCTTTCAAATTCCCCTTATCTTGCTTAATTGTTCTTCTGCCAGAGATTTTGAAACTGATTATCAGAATTCCTTATATGGAAATTTCTTTTCTTAATCCATAACTCCGTGCTGTCTACCGAATCTACACTGTGACCAAAGTTACAGATTTTGAAGATTTCCGGGAGAAGTTTGTGCCTGAATCTGACGCTGACTGAAAAACAATGCTTGATCTTTTGAATTTTTGCAGTTTGTACGCGAAGATGATTATAAAGAATGGCAAGTACGTATATAGCTGCCAAGAGGGTAAATGGGTACCAGTGTTGGCGACGGCACAGCTGGTAAACGTTTCAAATGCGCAGCAGGTATTGGGCAACTACTCGCTGGTTTACAAACCCAACCGCCCTTACTTCATGGGTATCTGGTATCTGCAAAACCCCCCTGAAATCACTGACGAGGCCGGTGACGAATTTAGCATTGTTGCAGGTACCAAAAGTTCAGGATAATAGCATTAATAATTTAATCCTGTATTTTTTTAAAAACCAGTTATCAGCCCTGTATTGTTTTAAAAGGACATCCTACATGGTTTCTGTATTTCAATTACAAATTTAGTTGATTTGAATTTTTTTAAATGTTCTATGAGGTAAATTTTTAAATGATATTTTTATTTTTGAGTATGTTGAGACGGTTGACAGTTGGCTATATAGTAAGTGATCGTCTTGCTTAAAATATTCTTTACCTTAAAAATGAATAATAATATTTAAAAAAATCCAGGGTATGGATGATGGTGGTAGGTAGACTATTCGTGAGTTAACGCGTTGTCAAATCCTTGGCATCCCTTAAATGTTAGAGCATTATAGAGGGATAAAGTCACCAAAATTATGATAGATAGATAAAATGCGAATTTTAGTCACGGTCAAATACTTACATATCTTTTAAGAGCCTCAAAAGAATGATAGCCGGTTAGAATCTCAAATAATTTTATTACAAGTACACTTCAAGAAATACATATAGCCAACAAAATGCCATAGGATTACAAGTACAGCCAACAAAATGCCATAGGAAAATTAGATAAGACTATAACTATGATGAATAAATGTGACTTGATTTAGCAACCTTTTGTTAAACAAGACTATGAGCTAACTTAACAAACACATCATAACTTAATCATTGAACCCATCATATCTTAACAATGAGCTAACCTCTTGCATTTATGTCAAATTTTTAACATACCTTTAAGCGTTACCCCATCAAAAGATTAGGGTAAAGCCCTTAAAATGATATAGAATGCACTTACCTTTAATGGATTAGGATAAAGTTGCTAAAATGGGTATACACCCCAAGATATATAGTCCAATTAGAACTTTTCAACTTAACATTGCCCATTTGAACCCATGACTTGGTCATTCAAATTAATAAGCATCCATAACTTGTACATTCAGCATGAAGTCATAGAGCTAGTAGTAAGCCCAAGGTCTATAGTCTAACAAAATGGAACGTGCTTTCAAATAAAAGGTCTTACATATAATTTTGGTTCATGAATAATTATAATATAGGTACACCCCAAGAGATTTAGTGTACCAAAATTACTACTTTCAAATCAAACCAAGAACCTTACTGTTACACCAACACCTCATGGTAAACTCTTCTGCGCGATTAGATCCCAAGGCTTCCCTACTACAGAATAAAAATTGAGCTGCAGTGCAGCGTGATGACCATCCATCAATATCGTGGTAGGCACTGTGATCATCAATATCGTATGCTTATGCGACGCAAAAATCATGGGATGATTGCAGCACAAGTAATCGCGACGGAGCCGTCCAACAATCCATCATCGCTGCGGCAGGCGCTGGCGGAGGCAATCTACCACCAAAACAACGGAGTGGCGTCGCAGATATCATATATCCAGCGCCTCTTCACCAAGCGCGGCCTCCCACCAAATTCAAATCCAAATGCAAAATGCAAACTCAGCGACACCACCGCCAGCGTCCCCTTCTCAGGGCAGTTCTGGTTTTACACGCAGGACGTCGTTCCGCCGGCCATGCCCAATTCGCTGCAATGCCCGTCGCAGCACCGCGTGGTCATGGGATTCTTCTGCAACGGCTTCGCCACCTACGCCTTTAACGGCACCGCCTGGCGCAGAACTGCCTTGTTTGGAAAGCTCTACAACGTCCCGGGCGGCAATTTCGTCGGCAGCTACTACGTTTCCCGGCGACCCGACCCCCTCGGCGGCACGTTTTGCCTTGAGACCAATGATCCCTACGCTTGGAAGATCGTGGCCAAGCTCGCCCGCCCCCACTCCTCCGTGCAGATCCAGCCTCATTCTCTGCCCTGGTCCCTCTTCCAGGTCACCTCCAGCACCGGCGACACGTAAGTTTTCTCTCCGTGCTTTCAGTTTGATTTGATGATGCTGAAGTCTCTGTCAAAGGGCTCACTGGTCATCCTTGTTAGCCGGATCTTCCTATTCCAGGCGCAATGCCCATCTTATCAGCTGATTATATCAAGATCCTTCCAGTAATATGATCATGAGAGGGTTGGTAGATATGTGGATAAGTTAAAGGTTAAGGTCATGATCATCATAAGATGAGAGGATCATGAGAGGGTTGGTAGATATGTGGATAAGTTAAAGGTTAAGGTCATGATCATCATAAGATGAGAGGGTTGGTAGATAAGTAGATAAGCCACAGATTAAGATCATGATCCAAAGACTTGGTGCTTATCCCACCCAATGGATGGATAATTGAACAAAAGGCTAACTTATTTGCCAGCCAAACCAGTTTTAATACCTTAGAATAATAATGTCTCTTAAATTGAGCTATTATGTTTCTTGGATGCCCTTAGAAGTTATTTGTTAGTTTCTGTATCTTAGTTGATAATTACTTCAAAAGAGTGATGATGAAAACTATAATAGAGGATGATGGAGTTCTGTAGGTTAATAAATGGATTATTCAAGAGTATATTCTTTGTTCTCATCAAACTAAATTGCAAATGGGTAAAATTATCATAAATTTTGGTTAAATATAGAAGTTAAAACGAGAACAATTCTATTTGAATCAAGGGAGGCCTTAGTTTAAAAGCAAACTATTTATCCGCTATTAGTAGACCCACTCATGAGATCTCATCATCCTGGAGTTGAAAAGGTAGATGGTTTAAAATTTCCTTAATAACAGTTATGTTAACTGTGCAGCGCAAATGACATTGAAAATGAATACCACATTTTCTTACAATGTTTTGTCTTTGAGCACATTAGACATAAATAGAATAATATAGAATTTAATTGATATGTTTCAAATATTACCAACAACACTATAATTTTATAATTTTATTAATGATTTCCTCATAATATTTTCAAAACCCGTTTTCAATTTTATTAAGCTAATACAGTGCATGGATGGATGCAGGAGCTTGCTAGGGCCTTTCACATTCTTCCAAATGCTGGGCACGCGCGGTGGGCTGCCGCCCAGCTCCAAGAATGTGCGCGTGAACACCACCTACAGAGCTCCCTTCTGCAGCCAGTTCTGGGTCTACCACTGAGATCATCCATCATCATGTTATGCATGTCTTCTGAATTCAAAATCTAAATTGTGTTTATATTTTATTCTCATTCTGGAATCTGGAATACTAATGGCGTCATCGTCCTATTGAAATAACGGTGCAGCTCCACTGTAAGAGACTATTAAAATCCGATGCATGCATACCCATTTTGTCCGTAGCTGGACTGCGTTTTTCGAATGGTGGTCTGCTGGGACTGGGAAATGTTGTGTCCTTAAGTTAATCTGTCTTCTTCTGTATCTCTATCTCTTATGAGTAGCAACAACTCTGGGCACCGGCCTGTATTAATGTGTTAAAATAAGGTTAATACATTCATGCACAAGCATCTGCATGTGCGTTAATTTAGTTTTGATTTTAACTATGCTATGCGTTGACAATGAGTTTTGAATTTTAATTATTTTTTGTGAGCTGCGGGTGTGTTCATGAGCTGCAAGTTGTATCCCTTGTTTTTTAAGGCATGGATGGAGCGTTGTGATTGACAACACCGTCACGCTGACATCTGGGATCATAAAATTCAGTGTGATATTGGTGAGCACCTATGCATCAAAAGAATCCGATTCGTGGAAGCGAATTCCTCGAGGATTCGTGATTCTGAACGTGTTGGGTACATGTGCCTCAAAAAAAAGTGAGGAGGGTTCACAGCCGAGACGNATATATATATGATAATGTTACAAAATTATCTCTTTTTAAATTACAAAAGAGTTTCTTGCCAAAGCTCAGAAATTGTCACATTGTTCAAATTCTAATTTTGGCCTATATTTTCTCCTTGCTCTACTCTAAAGAGTAAATTTGTAAAACCTACTTCATTTTGTTCTATGTCATTAATATCATTTGCATGGTAATCATCTTCATCAAGGATTGAATCATCAATATTAAGATTCATTGCTCTAGGAACATTAACTAAGTTAGTAGAATAACTTTCTCTATCATCAACTATTGGAACATCATCATCTTCTGGATTAACATCCCAATGAAAAGTAGGTGATTGCCTATATTTTATCTCCTTTCTTTCTTCCAATCTAATCATGCTATGAACAGATACTAATTTTTCAGCTCTTTTTGGAGTTAGATTATTTTTTTTGATCCGATGAATGAAAGAATATGTTGATCAATTTCTTTCAGCACCAAAAGAAGATGCAACCTACATAAATGATAAAAACAAGAATAAATTTTTGCATTGTTAAAAGATTCATTTTATAAATTATTCAAAACTTCATCAATAAACAAACTCATTTGAAGCTTCAGACCTAATAGCCTATTAATCATGGTGTTTAGAGAATGCATGATATATAAAACATCACTATTTCAAGTTTTCAAACATCACATTTCATAAATTAATTAAGAAAATTAATACGTATTAATATTTGTTATATGTTTAATGAAAAAACTGATCGTATTACCTGAGAAAGAAGCTTCACTGCTAAAGTTTGAAGTCTAGGAGTATCTCCACCATGCAAACTCCACCATCCAGCTGGATCTTCTTGAGCTATTCCATCCATATCAAGTATAGCATCTTCACATTTAAATGCTTTTGTATGTCCTTTAGTAAATTGAAGCCATTCCTTTCTAATTAAGCTAGCCTCACAAGGTGAATATAATCGTTTAACATATTCTAAAAAACCTGTTCTTACATCAAAATCATCACAAGGCCTTGTTGGATTTTTATCTCTATGTTTTGAAGAATACCACTTAATATTTAATGCATATGCAGCCATATGCAATTGGGTATTTGTAGCATTCCATCTTTTTAGAATCAATGGAAGTAACTGAGCATTATAAAAATCAAGAGAGCTATCCATTTCTATAACATTTTTTTGAATTTCTGTTAACATATTTTCATAAATTACATAAATTTCTCCTAATGCAGATGTATCTGTATTAGCATAACAAATGAAATCAACAATAGGTTGCGGCATGCTAACAATCCTCCTACAATATAACAAATACTTATTTTTAATAAGATATAAAGATGCAAATAATAAAAAATAAAGAATTATATTTCAAATAAATTATTTCTTACTTCATTTGTTTCCACCACTCATCTGATAAAATCTTTTCTCTAACACTCTTTCCCATAGTTGTGTTGGCTTCCTCCCAGTTCTTCCATTTACTGGTTATAACCATTGTTTGTAATAATTCTTGTATCTCTTGCATTCTTTCCAACATTATGAAATATGAAGCATACATGTTTTACAAAATTTATAATTAGTTTAGCATTAATAAATCAAATTTCTAAGAAACACACAATATAGATTTTGTATTCTATTACCTTGTTTCTATAGACTTTTTGAAAGTCTTATTTTTGCTACATTCCCTGAACAAGGAATTTGAATAATGATGATTGCAAATGAAAATTTGTATGTCTCTTGCATCTATAATAAGCTTTTTCACCCAATCAATTTTACCAATATCATGAAATGTATTATTTAGAAAATGAACATAACAAGGAGTCCAAAATATATTTGGATGAATCATTTCTATCATTTTTCCTGCACGTCTACAAACAAGAGCTGAATCTATTATAATTTGAATAATGTTGCTTAAACCAATAGTTGCAATTGTTATCTCTAATAATTTGGCTTGAAAATTAGCATCTTTTATATGATTGGAGCAATCTGTAGCATTAAGAAAAAATGGTCCAAGTTGACAACTAATTATAATATTAATTAATGGTCATTGACGAATATCAGTCCATCCATCCATTATAATAGAACAACGACTTTGCTGCCAAAATTGCTTCCATTCCTCCAACTTTTTCATGCCAAGTTCATACTT
>MNCI01008307.1:1236-43743 GCA_015680685.1 Gnetum montanum | reverse complement strand
GTAAGTGGGAACGGATGCTGACGCTAGTTAATTTAGACTTAGATCTTTAGTTAGAGTTAGCCTAGTTTCTCAACCCTTTCTCCTGGTAGCATAGAAGATAAGGTGAAAATACCCAAAAAATCACATACCTCAGACTTGCTTAACCATACACCATGACACTTACAAGCAAGCCTGGGAAGACAACGAATGATTAACCCCAAGTGTTTCTTGTGGCGTTAAGGCATTTAGTCTGCGGAGTTCGACCGGATCGCGCGTGTATGCTCGTATTCGTATGGTGGAGTGTAGGGGTACCTCACCACTCATCACAATCATAGAANGTATTCGTATGGTGGAGTGTAGGGGTACCTCACCACTCATCACAATCATAGAATATCAATGTTGCAAGAAGTATTTTCACTTGGCCTATTGTCCAAGGGAGGAGTGTTATTCATAGCACTTTATTTTTATTTTTAGATTTCTAAGAAGCCCCCTACCTTCAAGCATGGGTAACATGTCTTTCTAGTGGAATCCCCAAAAATTTATTTTGTGCTCTTTTATTTTTATCTGTGTCAACCTCTTAAGGTAGCACTTATTTTAGTCTTACTCCCATATTTTGTTAGATATAAAAGGACATAATAAAACCTTAGCAACATGATAGAACTCACAATAGTAATCCAAAAGAATCCATAGATCCCCTTGATGTCACACCCTTTTTATTCCCACTTGGTTCTTCACTTTTCACTCCAAGCATGATGATCATAGGTTTATTCTTAGTTGTATGATGGAAAAGAATATCATTATGGACATGGTAAGAACCTCCTATTAATGAAATGGATGGATGGATGATGTGAGCTCACTGTTCAAATAATAAATCTCTCATGACTTAATAACATAGAGAAATCTTCACCTTATTGGACTACATCTTGCCTTTATTTGTAATGTGTCTTATTAGTAATCACAATTATTTACAAAGGGTTTGAAAAAAAAGTATAAATGAAATGAAAAAGATAGTAAAAATTATGAAAAATATATACAATGAAAAATGTTAAAAGAATAGAAAATGTGAAAGAATTGAAAGATATTAAAGAATGTCAAACATTTAAGAAATGAAAAGTATCAAAGAATGAGAAAAAGTGAAAATAAGTATAAAACAAAAATAAAAAATCACTTATCAATTCTAGAATCAAAGTAAGCTATCTCCCTCACAATTAACCTCATGGGCGAGTGTTTGAAAAATGCTTCCTAGATCCCCTATATCATACACTCTAGGTGGTTCACTTACCATATTTATTGATTTAACCTTTCAATTATTATCCCATGTAATCTTGATGGTAGTTGAGTTTTGATCGTCTAAGTCCTTATTTTCTTTCCCTTTTGGTATCTGATTATGGTTTAGTATTTCCATTTGTAAGTTCTTAGTTGGGGTCACTTTCTTAAAATGGGAGTTAATAAGTGGTTTAGATATTTCCATGCATGTTTTAGACCATTGAAAGTTCTCAGTTGTTAGTCACAGGGGACCTTTTAGTTTAGTGGCCCTTACTCTCTCTTAAGCATACACTTATTTTTCACATTTGTTGTGGACTAGTATAATGAATGTGTTAACACTCTGGAAGATCGGTCCACAACTACACCCTTCTTTTTGAGTAGTAATGCATGGAATTTCCTATCTCTCCATAATGATAAGTTTGGCTATTATGTTTTGCATTGGAGTAGAATGGCTGTTAGCTCTTGTGTCAAATTGGGAGACATTGTTTTGGTGAGGAAGTATGTTTCACTTGGCTAGCCTTGTGCTGGTTTTGATGAGCCACTAGGTCTATGAGTTTTATGCCCATGTGTGGAAACTGTCCTAAAGAAGGGACATTTTTGAGAATTTTTCTAAGATCTACTAACATTATCATTTACATATATGTTCATAGCACAAGTGATATTCTTATGTTGATGTTGTGGTGCTAATCCTTCCTATGTTGTTGGTAGTGACATATGGTGGGGGAAAGTATTAGAATATTGAGGATGTCACAAAGGATAAGAGGTTTGAGATGGTGATCCCACAAGAAATGTTGTGGGTTGATGATACTTAGGAGAGTAATAATTATGATTCAAGGTAGAGGAAGTACAACCATTTGAAGCAAGAGGTTGTTATACATAGTAGTCATATAGGTTCAGCTAGCAATAAGGTTATTATTGGTTTGTTGATGGCATCCCCCACAATTGTGGGTTTTGCCACTATGATTGATAATAGTGTTGAGGTTGATAAGAAATTCCATTGAAATAGTATAGTTGGTGGTAGGTTTGTCTATAATTACCTTGTGAGTAAGGTAATTTCCTAGGCATTACTTTTGTATGAACTTATGATTCAAAGCAAAAGCCCCAAACTCATGTAGATGTAACAGAACTAGGTAATAGACCTTTGTATGGTCATATTAGTAGATGTTACAACTATCTTCATCTTTTGTATTTGAGTCTGAAACCTCTTCTAAAATGGTCATTTTCCCTTTTTGCTAATAAGTATTCCTACTTGTTTCACTTGTCTTTTTCCTCTTCTTATTTTGATCACTTGATTCTTTTTGTGCTACCTTCTCCCCTATGGTTTTCAAGTAAGTTGTAACTTTTTCATTCATCAACTCCCACATCTTATCTACACTTGCTTCAATCTCATCAATAGCATTTTGTATTAGCAAGGTATATTGTGAAATCAACTCATCAATATCTTTCTCTTCTTCCTTATCATACATATGTACTTCTCTTGTTTGAGGAGTTGGATTCGAATGATATTCCTCTACATTCTCTCATTTACATAGCTCTCCCTCTTCTTTTGTCACTTGCTCAACTAGCCTTTGTATCTAATGGGCTTTTAATTCTAATAATTTCCCTCAAGTATAAATCCCAAGAATCTTTCTTGTTGGGGTACAAATCCTATCTATGATGTGGAGAAGTTGCTCTTTTTGAGAAAAACCGTGGCCTGGACATATATGTAGTAGATAATAGCATCTATCCAATGCCACATCCAAGGATTCATGTTGTTCTTGCTTCGATTCTTGGATTTGTTTTCTTAGGTTGGACACTCTCACATAGTTTTGGTATTTTTCATTGAAATGTTCCAGCATTATGGACCATTAATGAATTGAATCTAGTTCCAATGATCTATACCAACTTTTCAACTTTGTTAACTAATGTCCTAGGAAAGAGCTTCAGCTTTTTCCACTCACTCTCAACGTTCTATAAGGAACAAGCATCGTAAGGCTTGTAAATGATGTTGTGAGTTAGAATTATAGTTGCCCTTAAATCTAAGAATGTTATTCATACTAGGAATGTTATTCATATCAAGTCTTTTAATGTGACTTTCTCTTTGATGCTTGTGAGGTATTCTAAATACCTCCATTATCTATGTCATGCCCCTAGTAGCCAACAAGGGTTTATCATCATCAAACATGTCATGGTGATGCCTTCTATTTTTATTTATCTGATTATGATGATCTTGTCTATTCTCACTTTGATGATCTTGTCTATTTCTACTTCTATCTTTATCTTGATCCCTATTTCTATACCTACATTTATCCTTGTTAGAACTAGACATGGAAGAGAAAGTGGAAGATGGTGAACTAAGAGAATTTTCATCGTTACTATATTTTCCCCTTTAGTTCCTTGATGTATTTCTTCTAGGTTTGGAGGGGGTCCTAGGCCTTAAGGCCCTCCTTGTTTTAGGACCTACTCATCTCCTCTAGGATTTTCTACATTAGTTAAATGTAGTTTTTGAATGTAGTAAGGATCTAAATGAGCATAGAAAACCCTTGCTTGTGGTTGTTTACTCTAGTTTTCCTTAGTATAGATCCTATCATTTCTCCTACTAGTGTTTTTATCATATGATGCATTATTGGTCCTATGTGAAGAAGACATGTTTTAATGTGCGTGATTTTAAAATATTAATATTTTCTACAAGATAAATCATTAACACTTTTACAACAATTGTGTATGGTACAACTAATCTAGATAACTAGCATCATCCCTAGCAACGACACCAATGATGGGCGATGGAGTATCCAACACCAAATCATACAAGATATAAGTGTTCACACATAATCCTGGTTGAATTTTATAGATAAGGCAATGTGATTATGTGAGTGATTGGTTAAAGTTTGTGATCGTTGTATTTCCACATGAGTTAGTAAATATGATGTGTATGGTTTATCTCATGATGAGGCATATGATAGATGATGTTGTATTGGCCATAGTGCTCCTATCTAACATGAAGTAAATGTAGTAGTTTCTAAATCTAAGTGCCAATAAACAAATCTAATTTAGCCTATGCGATCAGTCCTAACCTTTTATTCACACCTTGAATTTCATGTAACTACTACTGGGATTACCAAGTATCACATTAGTGGGCATACCAAGTGATAGTACTACTGGGTTACCAAGTAGCTACACTTAAGTGCTTGAGATCAATCATACCCATTCTACTTAACAATAGTAATTATAAAATGCATTGAAAGTAAATCATTAACTAATGAAAACAATAAACATTAAGCCAAGTAAAAACAATAAAAACTAAGTGATGCTACAATGATGTAGAGTAATCTTGATCTTTATTTTTGGGCATGCAATGTGTCCAAGTACATCACACTTGAATAAAGACTCCATTCAATTACAATACATCACACTGTGGGCATACACTATTAAGTGCTAAGTACTAAAGTCAAATAAACAAATTGACAAAGTTTAGCTACTATGGGATGAATACCTTTTTGGATGATGCACCTAAGTGTTTTATTTATAGACCTTGCACACATCAACGATATCTAATATTCGACATCATATCATGGGCTCCAATGTCAAGGATCCAATATCGTAACTCTGATATCATATGCTCAATATCGTAGCCTACAAAACCATGATTTATCATAACTTAAGATAAAAATATAAAAATATAAATAAAAACACATATCAAATACCTTAACTCATATTTAACCATACACAAAGCATACACAAGTATGAGTTAGCTATGAGTGGTCAAGGTACCCCTATGCCCAACCATAAGAATCACAAAGTGTTCAAGTGTGATTTGGTCAAATTCTACAGACTCTATGTCTTTTGGTACACTAGTCTTCTAAGAAGTGAACTTTACCCTAATAGTCATTTGTTATCTTCCCAATTACACTTGTGATGTACAAAGGTATGATTAAGTGTAATCGAGGCATCTGATTTTTATTATTTTATGTTTTATGTTCCTAGTGTTTGAAATAGAGAAATGAAGTAATGTAATAACTAATTTGATTTAACTAATTAACTAATCTCTAACTAGTCCTAACATAAGCATCCAATTCCACTTTCCATACACATCCTGAACCCACATATCCACTGCTGGGGTTACCAAGTGTTAGGCTACTAGGCAAATCAAGAAATAACATTTCTAAGATTAGCAAGCGAATACATGTTTATGCTCGAAGCAATCATACTTATGTGTTTAATCTATTTAACTTAATCAATTAACTAATCACTTTAAATCTAATTTAGCTTAATTAATTACATATTTGATGAAAACAATAAATGCATAAATGAATCATTAATATATTCCAAGTGCTACAAGGTTTTATCAAAAGGCTAATCTTTATTGTCATTCACACTAGTGTGTTCAGGTACAACAATGCTCGAATAAAGATCCGTACACTTTTTGACTCTTGCTGTAGGCACTCAAAGAAATATTCTAACTCTCAAATGACAAACTTCAAGAGCTTTGCTACAACTATGACAAGACATGCTATAAATGTGGATGGTAAGCATGTATTTATAGACTTTATTAAAGAGCTACATCGATGGGGTCCCATAGACATAGCAAACACTATGTTGACATGGCCCCATCGATGGGGCAACATCATATAGATGGGGCTATGTCAATGGGGCCCCATCAACAAAGCCATGTCAATGAGGACTTGTTGATGTGACACAATGATGATTCATCAATTAGGAAGACAATGATCACATGAACCTTTGGTTCATAGTCTGTAACTATAGGCAAACTTAGAAACTAAGTCTACAAAATTTGCCTAAATTGCTAGTACATGCTTGTGATTCATATAGTTAGGCATAGGGTATACTTGCTACTCATCATTAACGTCATTGCTAGGGATCTAGTTTAGTTAAGTGTGCTAGGTAGGAAAGGATTGTGACATTGTACAAAGACATTGTAAGGACCAATCAATGGTAAATCATTTTAAGGAAATAATAATACACCAACAAGCATACTATTTCTAGTAATACCTAACATGGCTTCTTCTCATAGAGATAAATCTCCACCACTTACAAGAGGATCCAATTAGCAATAGGAGGTTCCAAAAATGCCCCAAGAACTTAGTGTTGTCTATACCCATCTAGATCCCTATAATCCAAATTTCACTTTCATTCTGCATCAAGATGAACAATTATGCTGGAAAGATATGGAAGGCAACATCATGTTGGCCCCTAACCAGTTTGTTCCTACCATGCTAATAAACAATCTCATCAAGTTGGGCATCAATACAATTAGTGTAAAACATGAGGTCCAAGATCATACTTACCAAGACTATTATCCTACTAATGCCTAACAAAAGAAGGATTGGTAGATGAAAGCATGATACAAAACCTCTAAGGGCAAGAGGATCCCCACCCAATTATTCTTATAGTAGCATAAGAAAGGCAAGAGCTTATTTTCAAGTTAATTCCAATACACAGATTCTCCTCCTTTCTATGATGAGGACATCCTTAACTATCAAATATAGTCAATTGTGAACAATCAAGTGAGGGAAAGACTAGTTCGCAAGACCAAGGGACCTTAAGAGAGAAATCCAAGCCAAACATCTCAAGGCAAGGATAACATCAAGCACAAAGAAAAAGGAACAAAAAAAGTAAACAAATCCAAATAGGGATCAAAGAAGAAGGACTAGTATGCATCATTCTTCTACTTCTTCTTTTTCTTCATTCTTGATGTCCTCTTCATCCTTAAACTCTAATTATACGAGTAGGGGTCAAGACAAGAGGAAAAATAGTTAGGATGAGGATGAAGATGAATGGTGGGATATGAATGAACGTAGATCCTACTAGGATGATCAAGAGTAGGGGTAAGGACAACCACAAAGGGAGGAGTAGCATTAGGAGACAAGGAATATCAAGATTCATCATAAATGTCATGGCCATGAATGAGGCCACTGAGATCATCATGACCATGATGAGCCCCTGTTGGCTACCTAAAACATGTTGAACATTTCAAAGGTAGTGTGGATACCTAAAAGGCCCTTAAAAGATAGCCAAATCAAGAGGTTGGATATGAATAATATCCCCAGGTTTGAAGGGGAATACAACTCAAATCTATAAAATCATCTTTAAGCCTTTCATGATGCATGTTGATGAATCGTGGTTTGCTAGGCCCTGATATCAGGTACGCAATATCAGGTACATGATATCGTGGCCTGGATATGATATCATATACACAATATCATGATTCCTGTGTTAGCCTATAAATACAACACTCAAGTGCACAGAAAGAAGAGGAGAGGATTAGAGAGTTAGAAGTTCTTTTCTTTTGGCAATTTAGTTTTCAGTTCTTTCTTCCAAGCTAGTTATTCCTAGTGCATGACCACAGTGTGATGTTTATAATTTTATGACACCTTTTTTCAAGTGTGATGTACTTGGACATGTGCATGACCAGTAATAAAGATCGAGATTACTTTCATCATTGTAGCATTCACTTAGAATAATTTCATTGTTTTAATTATTTAATGCCTTCTTTAGTTAATAACTGATTTATTATCATTTACTTTTTCTATAATTAAGTAGAATGTGTACACCTTAATCACAAGGGTTTAAGTGCGAATACTTAGCATGCCTAGTAGTAATTCCATGAAGTCCAAGATGTGTATAGATGATTAAGGACAAATACCATCATCATAGGCTAATTTAGGTTTTACTTCCATTATTAGTTTAATCAATTCATCTTTTTAGTTATTAAGAGTAACGTAAAATTAGGACCACATCATATGTCTCGCTCTGGACTAAACCATACATGATAAAGCTACTACTAGTCTAGGTGGGAAGACAGTGAATTTTGATCAATGTATAACTATCTAGGTGCTACAACTATTCCATCCATGGAGTTCGACCGAATCGCATGTACACACTCATATTCGTATGGTTGAGCATAGAGGTACCTCGCCGCTCATCATTAGCATCATTGTCAGGGATGGTGCTAGTTATCTAGATTAGTTATATTACACAAGATCACTATAAAAAGGTATTAATGATATATCTTTTAAGAAGTATTCAAACACACACCACGAATCGACAATAATGTCTCACTCACATGGAAACGATTATGAACTGTATAGCACACCTATTCATTGGAGAACTAATGAATTATAAAATGAAGAAGATTGGAATGATGCATCTTCTGAAGGATTTTTTCATAACCATGTTCACCCTAACAACCCTCAAAGATGACATTCACCTAAGGTAAACAATCTTGAAGAAGATGACATCGGTCCTAAACTAGGGAAGGACTCAAGGCCTAAGACCTCCTCAATACTTAGAAATGATAAACCAAGGGACCATAAGGAACATTATAGAAGCCATGTCTATCTAACCAATTCCTCCTTTTCATCTTCCCCCTCAACTTCAACGTCTAGTTCTGACGAAGATGAACATAGGTATAGGGATAGAGCTCTACGAAAGGGTTAGAGTAAAAGCAAAAATTGAACCCAGAGACACACTCAAGGTCATCAACATGAACACAAGCCCCATCATCACCATTAATTGAATAGAGATTTTAATCACAACTTTTCTAATGATGATAAACCCCTTTTAGTCCCTAAAAGCCTAATGCACATCATAAAGGTCGTTAAGATATCTCACAGGCATCACAAGAAGAGTCAACTACCTAATCTTGACCTAAATAATATTCTAAAATTTGCAGGAGGCTATGATTCAGATTTGCAACATCATCTATAGGCCTTCCATGATGCTCAACAATGTGGACAGTAAATGGCAAAAGTTTAAGCTCTTTCCTAGGACACTAATTGATAAAGCCAAAGTGTGCTATAGATCATTGGAACCAAATTCAATCAAAAAATGGTCAACCATGTTAGAACTTTTCGTTAAAAGATACCATACCTATGTGAAAGTGTTCGCCTTGAGGAGACAAATCCAAGGATAAAAACAAAAATCACATGAACCCTTGGACATGGCCATAGATAGATACTATGCCTTACTAAATAAATGTCCAAGTCATAGGTTCTCTGAGAAAGAGAAAACACTCCAAATTATAGATGGGCTTAGCAATGAAACAGGGGTGAACCTTGGAAAGTATGCTCAAGGACAACTATATAAGCTCCAAGGCCACTAGGTCAAAGAACTAATAGAGTGTCTAGAAAAAGAAGAGAGAGAATTTTCTAAATGGGAGAATGTTAAAGCATTTAAGTGGGACCCAACTCTAGAAACAACAAGGGTCTAGAACCACAATGAAGAGGAGACAACCAATTCTGAAAGGGTGATATAGTCCCAACCTTTGTCAATATAGAAATTGATAGATAAAGTTGAGGAAAAGCATAACAAGATGATTGTATGGGAAATTGAACAAAATGTGAATTTAGAAGACACTACTGGGGAGAGGATCATCTAAAATAAACCTGGCAGTCAAAACAAACAAAGGGAATAGAAATTGAAAATATTTAAGAACACTGTTCGACAACTGGGGAGAATAGCTAAAGGTAACGAGGCCAAAGGCTCAACTACAAATAATGATGATGGATGTGATTTATATTTATATGACCATACAAAGGGCCATTGCCTAGTCTTGTCATATCTATATGAGCATTAGGCAGGGAAGCTGCATCCAAAATTCATACAAAGGTATTGTATTAGGCACATCCTTGTTCCACAAGGTAATTATGGACAACCTCATAACCCATTGTACTATCCTAAGGGGAGATATTACCAGCCTCAACACTTTGCTCCAACACAGTGGAAAAACTCATAGGTGTGGGAAAGGCCACCATTTAGCTAGCCACATCCTCCTTGTTTGCCAAGACCAAACACCTACTACATTCAACATCCTGTTTCTCCAACTAGTTCTGAATCTTCTACTTCCAATCACTATTATCACTCTTCCAAGTACCATCAACCCATGTCTTCTCCTAAGGGATCACCACCTCATACTTCTCAAACTTCTCCTCACCCTCGATATTCTCATCCTTCACCTCCTCCTACACCACCATCAAATGTATCGGACGGTTCTACACCACCATGCCAACCAATAGATGTAACTTGTGCTACTACTAGTAATGAAAGTAGGTTCCCTCCACAATGTTGGAAGTGTCCCTTCTTTAGGCATGACCATAAGAAGAAGAATCACACTTCCAAACCTACTTCACCTTCTAAACCAGCCCAAGGAAAACCTAGTGCCACACCTTCCTTAACCCCATCAACAACCCCTATCAATATACCCAAGCCTCCACATCACACTCCAACATCCACACGATCTAGTGAATTCACCAATGTGAAGGGACACATAGATCCATGCATGCTACCATATAGTCAAGGGAGCCATAGTGGGCCATATTTCCCTCATAATGTACACACACCATCTAACCTTCCCCACTATGCGTTTGATAATCAGGTGTGTGACCAACGATTTCTCTACCTAGCCACCATACCACCAATACATACCTAGTGGCTAAGGCATGATGGACCCCTAACATTTCATACATGCATGGATCCTATTCATCCACTTATTAATCCTAGCCATGACCAAATGTTTAGTCATGGGGGCCAAACCCCATTCTAATTTCTAGGATTCTTAAGTGTTATTTTATCTTTTTTTTTTTACTATTTCTTGACATTTCCCTATTTCTTTTACTTTTCTAATTATTTTTTTTTAATTTTCCATTGTAATCTTGACTGTGAATAAGTTGATCATGTTGCCCATTAGGTGAGGTTTTTCTCTATGTTTCCTAGTCATAAGGGATTGATTATTCAAACATTGAGACCATGACATCCATCCACCTATTCCATTAATAAGAGGTTCGTTCTTTGGTCATAATAATAATCTTTTTCATCATCCAACTATAAATAATTTGATAATCATTATGTCTGGAGAGACAAGTCAAGGACCAACATGGAATGACAAGGGTGTGACATCAAGGGGATTCATAGATTCTCTTTGGCTACTTCTGTATGTTCTATCATGTTGTCGAGGTTGTAACTATATCCTTATATATCTAATGAAAAATGGAAGTAAGACCAACTCAAAATCACACTAAAAAAGCTTCTATGGGTCCCACTGAAAAGACATGTACCCATGCCTGACGGTAGGTGACTTCATAGAGCCAAAAAAAATAGAAGAAGAAGAAAAAAAAGACAGAAAGAAAGGAGAAAACACAAAACAAAAAAAATTGAAGAAGAAAGAAAGAAAGTGAGCCATTATGACACTTCTCTCCTACTCCTCCATTGAGCAAAATGCTAAGTGATGTTACTCCTTGCAACTCTGGTAGGCTTATGGTTGTTTGTCAATGGGATGAAGTGATGCAATGTCACTGCAGTGAGGTATGGACTTAGTATGAAACTTGAAAATCTAGAAACATGGTTATTTAATCACTAATTACACACAAGATTCCATTGTGACCATCATGAGAAACCTCATGTCCCAATTTCTACAATCCCTTCTATGTCCACCTCATCTCGTTGCCCAGGTGTTCATAACTTATGGTTGGTATAATGTACAGTTATTATCTCAACTTGGTGGTTTTAACATATGTGTTTTGTTCATAGGTATATGTTTCATTCAACTTCTCTAGTGCCTACAGACATTAGAGGTGTGGTTCCATAAGGGCATCATAGGCTACAGCCTACTTTGGGTAGGACCCACTTGTGTAACTTTTGTAACTTGACCCTATTTCACATGACACATTATTTTACATCCTCTGACTACTTAACTAAGCAAACTATCCTTTTCCTTATCATTTTAATCAATTATTCCTCAACAATTACCATACACCCTTCATCCTAGCCCCTTTTCACAAATTTTCATATATGATCCCACCATGACATACTTCTGGTACCTCGAAATTAATTTTCTAAATACCCCAAAGCTTCTAATTTAATTTACAATCCTTCATTACATATTGAAAATTTATTATTTCCATTCAATCCTTACATTCAATGAATTTTTGTGGGGATGTGATACTGTGTCCCATGCGATACCGAGTACGCAATATCGTGTCTCCCCTACCTATATATACTCACGGCCCCGTTGACTTCAAGTTCATTTCTCTCATTTGACATTAGGGGAGTTGTTGAAATTTTCCTTTGTGAGTTAGAGCTTTACATCTCCATCTTCTAAGTGCAATATCTCGCTCCCTAACATTCCAATTTCAATTCTGTTTGATGCTAGTTGAACCCAAAGTGTCCTACTTTGTCATGTGGGAGTACTATAGTAGGAAGTGTGCATACTTTTTTCAAAATTTTCCATCATCTGAAGGATATCATAGGGGTAATAAATTCAATGTTTACCAAATAAGAATTCTATGTTTAAATATCAAGCTAATTTTTATCAATCACCTAGACCACCCAAATGATTGTAAGGTCAACAATAATACCTTTTGGAGCCACTTCTCAGAAATATTTCTAACTCTAAAAATCACACTATGCAATTATGGACTATTAGTTAAGGTAATGAGTAAGCTATGAACTAATAAAAATTTCTTTACACAACCTTAGTAATAGTGATTTTTGTGTGATTATAGATGGCCCCAAAAAGAGGAGATCAAGTAGGACCTTCCCAAGGAGTAGCTAAATACCCAAGAGGAGGCAGAGGCCAAGAACCTCATGTAGAATACTTAGAGTAGGAGGCCCACTCATTCAACATTCATCAAGAAACCCTTGCGATAATGCAATCTGGCCATACAAAAGGTGGCGAAGTTAGAGCCCTGAAACCAGGGCAACATCTTATGTTGTTCCCTAAATGTCTTCAAGCCATTCGGGAGAAGTCCACCTTTGTATCTATGATCGTGGAGCTCAATTTTAGGCCTTTCACTAAGTTCACCCCTAAGCTAGTGAAGACACAACTTAAGGCATCTCCACTATGGCCCATGCTCTTAGAGAGTGGTGATTGGTATTTGGGTGAAACATACCAATTCTAGCGTGGCAAGGAGGAAGGCACTGTTGCCAATACAGGTGGTGTTTCCATTGATTTTTCTACAAAGGCCATTATAGAGGTCCTAAATCTTCCAAACAAAGGACCAAAGGTTGCTCATTTGTCCACTCGCTTGGACACAAACATAAGGAAATTATGGTTGAAATAGGCTTACAACAGAGAGAATAAAGTTTATGGAGAATTGACCCTAGAAGAGAGGATTTACTTTAAGATCAACACTTATCACATTTTCTCCACCAAAGGTTTAAATAGATTATCTACTTATGGCATGCAAGACAGTGCAATTGTGATAGAAAAATTTAATGTGAATCTACCCCAATTATATTTGAAAAAAATATTAAGGTGATTTGAAGAAAGAAAGATATGGAAGCTTACCTTGCCTTTTCCTTGTCTCATCAGAAGGCTATGTATACATGCTAGAATCTTGGGCTATACGAATGATGTTCCTAGAAAAGCCCAAAATGCTTCATATGCTAAACTACTCAAACCACCGGTGTCAAGGAAAGATGATGAGCAATTAGAACAAGAAGAAGAGTGAATAGTTTGGCCCACTACACCTCAAATGGAAATACCCAGCCAACAATAGGAAGTGGGGCCCAACACACAATCATAAGCCAACAAGTCCAACAATTGCCACCACCGCAACAAGACTATCGATCATCCATTAGTCATCTCCAAACAATTGCTAAGATGGTCAGTTGGGAAAGTCATGATGCTGAAAATCTATTCAGAATCATTGATAATGTCATACAACCCACTTTTTTAGCCAATCCCACAAGTGGACATATTTCATTCATTTCAAGAGGAGAGTCCCAGTGGTCTCAATAGATCTCTAGAAATGTTGCATCTTTCCAAGTTAGATTAGAAATTGATGAAGGTGCCATGATCATGGTCATGCAGCACCAAGAGGTTGTAGGAATAGTAGAGGTGGTCATATACCACATCAAATAATCATTTAACATCCTTGCTGTGCCACTAGAAGATTTCATGGGAGCATGTGATGCTCAAGTTCTGGTTGATTCCTCAATGGCTCCTGTGGAACATGAGGATGTTTTGGATCGCTTGCTACAAATAGGATAGGTTATGAAGTCCTTGTTTGACATCCCCCAAGATGTCATAGCATCAAAATTAGACCTCATTTCCACCAAAGGAAAATTGTTCATGGTTGAATTTAGGGCCAAGCATGTGAAATCAGAGTTGCAAAGATTGCAAGAAAAGCTGGTCACCCTACAAGCTAAATAAAGGGATCCTTTCCAATTTATTGCAACTAACCAATTAGATGTTTTCAGAACTAAGTAACTGAATAAATTATTGGAAGAAAATAAAAAGGTGACAAAGGGGCAAAAATAGGCTAATTGAGATGCTTCAAAGGCACAAGCTCAAACATATGCATATGCTAAAGCTCTCAAGGTCTTACAAGAAGAGAATAAACTACTTGCTGCTGAAAATCTTCGATTGATGATAGTTGAGAAACAGAAGAACATTCTTAAAGGAAGTTTCAAAAAAATATGAGAATAACTAGTTCGGTTCAACCAAGATATGAATCACTTGGCCAAGGAGAATAGAACCCTTTCTATGGAGGAGGTTTGCACCATCCATCAAAAGATGGTAATAGAGATAAGTGCGTGGCAAAATGAGGCCAAGAAGCATAAGAAGTTAAAAGAACACTTCTATGATTAGATGGGGATGTACAAGAAAATCATAGAAAAGAAGATCTATATAACTAAGGTTCACATTAATTCTTTTAGTGCTCAACACACTGACTGGCGAGCTGTACTAGACACTTATGCCTTCACCTACCAAGAAGAACTGAAAAGTTGATGATGAGAGACGAGGTACCCCTACGCTCAACCATACGAATATGGGCATTTCACGCATGATTTGGTTGAATTCCAAGGACTAAGTGCTTATGCACCCTTGTGGAACAAGGATGGGTTGGTTGATCGTTGTCTTCCCAATCTTACCTGTATGTCACGATTGTATGGTTAAGTAAGCTTGAGGCATATGATTTTTATAGCTTTTATGTTTTTATGTCTTGCGCCAGTAGGGAAAGAGAGAGGTAACTAAGTGACTAATTTAACTTAACTACTCATTAACTTAGTTCTAACTAATCCTAACACCATCATCCATTCCCACTTGTCGTACACATTCTAAACTAGTACAACACTATTAGGATTACCAAATGCTAATCGCTACTGGGTTACCAAGCGTTACACACATGCTCAAAGTGGTCATGATTGTGTAATTTAATGATTTGCGTAATTGATCAAAATAAATTACTTTGCTAATAAAAAAATGTAAAGTGCATAAAATAAAATAGAATAAATGCATAAGAAAATAAAATAAAAGAAATGCGTAAGAAAACAAATCTCAAGTGCTACAAGGATGAATCAAAGAGCTCGTCTTTATTTCCATACACAAGGTGTGCTTAGGTACATAATGCTTGAATAAAGATCCATCCACACTTAGACCTCCTGCTGCGGGCACTTGGAAAATACTCTAACTTTCAAACAGAGTTCAAGAGTTTTGCTACTTGACTACTAAAATTCTTCTTTCCAATTGTGTGCCTGGGCACTGTATTTATAGACTTGGGAGTAACTACTCTAATAATTAGAGTAACCGCTCTGATAATTAGAATAACTACTAAAGTAACCACTAGAGTAACCACTCTAATAATTAGAATAACTACTAGAGTAACTGCTAGAGTAACCACTCTAATAATTAGAGTAACTGCTAGAGTAACCACTCTAATAATTAGGATAACTACTAGAGTAACCACTCTTATCATACCCCCACAACTAAATGAAAACTCATCCTTGAGTTCCTTATAAAATATTGGGAAGGTATGGGATTATTGACTAATTGACAACTGACAGTGGAATGGGATGATAGACTCAACATGCCTAGTGAATGGATTAATAAGCATATTACAACATTAGTATTCATGACCATTTTGGTGAACACTCTTACATAAATGACATCCAAGCCTTTATTTGACAACTCGTAGAGAAATAGAGAGAAAGAAAATGAAGCATGTTGCTGCCAATGCTGAGATTGTGCCTTTCGTTGTTTATCCATAGCCATGCCACCAAACTTGCTTCTTTCGTAAATGATATAGTTCCAATCCATCCTGAGTGCTTTCTCCAAGCCTAGTCCATTGTTTGTATGATCGCCATCTACACACACAACACAGTCATAAATGAGCAAGGATAGATAATCCACAATGTAGTTGATACCTTGCCTCGATATGAAGCGCATTGGTTGAGTTGTGATTATGGCAAAAACTAGTTTAGAGATTTATCATTGGCAACTACCCACGGTGTAGGGGTTAGGCAATTAGTAAAATAGAAAAATAGAAAAATTTATGCCAAAGCCCCCACGACTAAGATCGAACCTCCAGTAGCTATAAGATGAAAAAACATGAGGAACAAGAAAGATGAAAAATATCAATGGCAACGCCAATAAAATGGATTTCATGAATGGGGATGAAACAAGAAATGATTGATTGTAGGAAATGTTTAAGGGAAATAAGTTAACAATTTCACCCAAAAAGAAATGCCAGTGGGTCCTCCCCAAAGCAGGCTCATGCCCTGACAAACCCACAAAACAAAGAGTCTGTAGGCTCTAGGAATGTCATTTGGAAGCAAGAGTTAAAAACCTACCTATAAGAATTCACCAAAGAAAAATAATGCATCAACCTAGAAATAGACTAATGATAGAACCAACAATGAGGTGGAAAATGGGAAGAAAGATGGAGAGGAGAGAATGGAATGGGATCCCAAGACCAAGGTTGTGTAAAGCCCCTTGTGTATTTCATGGTTAAGATAACTGAGTAGAACTCATCCCAAATCCAGACTCAAACCAACCACATTCAGTGATCTTGCATCAATACACTTGGCCAATCCATCATCTTAAGACAACAAGAATGCTTCCACAAAGAGTGACCACCATCCTAAGGAGAGTGAGATGGAGAAGTAGGAAGCAAGAAAGGGCCATAGTTAGAGGGAACCTTCAGGCATGGGTAACATGTCTTTCCAATAACATAACCAACACTTGTAGCCCATATTGATTTATTATTTCTAAGGGGTGTGCTTTGAATTCTCACTTTTTTCTCTTTTCTCTCTCTCTTTTTTTTTTGATGTTTATGCATGAGAACCACACCATGCAAAGACTTATTTTTATTCACTCAACTTCTTGATATTTGAACAATGTTAGAATGGCAAAAAACCCAAGAAAAAGCATCCAAGAACCTAAGAGAATGGCCAGCACCAATGCATCAAATCCCCTTGAAGTCACACCCTTTTCATCCTTTGAGTCTTTCCTTTGTTTGAAAAATACCCAACCACCAATTCATTAACAAGTTTACTTAGAAAAAGGGGACTGTATAGTTCCAAGCCAAAGGAGACCATAGAGTTATATGGATGAGTGATGACATGGACTCATTGCTTGTTTTACCAAAAGAACCATACCTTAATATCAACATCATAATTCAAAGGTAAAAATCAAACATTAGCAATCAATATGATATAATTCAATCCACCATCATGAGCACTTATTAGATGATGAATAAAAGTAAATCAAGTAAACAAAGAAACAATAAAAACATGAATGATGATGTAAAACAAAAATAAGAAAAGTTAAAAGAATGTATAAAACAAAAATTCAAAAAGAACTGAGGGCCTAGAACAGTTAGCATAGTTGGCCATCTCCCCCACGACTAAGTTGAAAGGAGGAGATCCGAAATAGTGAGCAAGGTTGTCCATCAAGAGAGGTAGCATGTGTACTAGCTATCCTAAGCTCCTGGAAAGGTTTTCTTTGTTGCATGTTGATCAAAATTTTCTTATCTGGGCTCTTAGGTTTGTATATTGTCATGGCCCCTGAAGAAAAAATTGCATAAATAATATAAGGTCCTTCCCACAGTGTTTGAAATTTAGTACGTTGTGGCACATGTGTGGGATTCTAGCAAAGAACCTTATCTCCTAGCTGATATTTAACTTTCCTAATTCTTAGATCATGACATTGTTTATTGAAGGCCTTGTGCAATTTGTTAGATGACAGGGCAACTAATCGGTTTTCATCTAGCAAGTTAAGGGTTACTAACCATTTTTTTTTTTTGCTAGATCAAGGTCAAGGTTAAGGTCACATGCCATGGATAGTGGACAGAGCTTAGTTTGAATGGGAAGCATTGGTAATTTACTATACACTAACTCATAGGGAGAGTAGCCTGTATGGAGTTTCCATATGGAGCAGTATGCCCAAAAAGCATCGTTCAGTTTAGTGCTCCAGTCTCACCTAAACTTTCTAATGGTTCTTGTCAATATCTTCGTAATTTCCCTGTTGGTGACTTCTGCTTGACCATTCGCTTGGTGGTCATATGGTGTAGTCAATTTATGCTCAACCCCTAAGCATTGCATTAATTTTTGAAAAGTTGCACCTGTGAAGTGTGTACCATTGTCTGAAATAAGTGCACGCGGCACACCAAACCTATTTATGATTTGTTTTTGAACAAATCATGTAGTTTTAGATGATGTACAATCTTTAATAGTAGTTGTTTCAGCCTATTTTGTTGGGTAATCAACGACAACAATAATATAAGCTTTTCCATTAGACATTGATGTAATTGGCCCCATAAAATCAATTCCCCAAATGTTAAAGGGTTCTAACAGTTGGATCCATTATTGTGGACCCTTCATTCTAGCAGTCATTCCCCCATCACATTGACAGTGCTCACAAGATTGGACAAAATGATGGGCGTCCTGAAATAATGTAGGCCAATAATATCCTGCAAGCAAGATCTTGATGGCCATTCATCTCCCAACATAATGATCCCCACAAGGACCCTCATGAGCATCTTGGAGAACTTGCAGTTGATCTATATCGGGAACACACCATCGAACAAAGCCATCAGGACACACTTTGTAAAGTTTCCCATTGATCTTAGTGAAGAAACTATTGTTTCTTATTAAGGTTTAACTCTTGTGGTGTTTGTTGGATGAGGAGATAGGTAAGAATGCTACTATACTAGTTTATCTCCATGGGTGATTGATTATTCACTACACCAGCAAAAAGAAATTCATCATAGAAATGATCAAAAATTGAATACTCATCCTCTTTGTTGTCTCATCACAACCAAGAAAAATTATCAGCAACTACATTCTCGGTGCCCTTGCAATTGATCATTGTTAAATCGAACTTTTGTAAGATTACAAGCCATTGTATGATACGAGGGCTTACCATTGGCTTATTCATGAGGGACCATATTGCACTATGATCTGTATGTATATATACTTTATATCTCAATACATAGTGTCTAAAATTTTCTAGTGCAAACACTACAACCATTAATTCTTTCTCTGTGGTAGTGTAGTTAAGTTGTGCATCAACAATACTTCTACTTGCAAAGTGGATGTAATAAGGATGCTTCTGGTCATCTAATTGTGTAAGTACGGCTCCTAAAGCATAGTTGGACACGTCAATCATGATATGGAATGGTTTGGACTAGTCAGAAGCTTGTAGAATGGGTGTTTCTACTAGCTTCTGTTTGAGATTTTGGAAAGCTAATTTGCATTCCCTAGTCCACTCAAAAGGTACGTCCTTTTTCATTAATTCCACCAATGGTTTGGCAACCTTTGAAAAGTTCTCAATAAATCTCTTATAGTAGCTAGTATGTCCAAGGAATGACTGAATTTCTTTGATAATTTCCAATTGATGGGTAATTCCTTGGATAATTTTGATTTTCTCGAGGTCTACCTCTATCCCTATGTGTGAGATTTTATATCCTAGTACTACACCTTCTTGGACCATCAAATGGATTTTCTACTGGTTGATCCTCAAATTGGTTTCTACAGATCTTTTTAACACTTCCTCCAACCGGTCCAAGGCTTGATCAAATTTTGCTCCATAAGTGGAGAAGTTGTCCATAAAGACCTCCATGCCATTCCCTATCTGCTATTGAAATATACTTAGAACTAGTCATTGAAATGTTGCAGGGGCATTGCACAAGATAAATAGCATCTATTTGTCTACGAACGTTCCCCAAGAACTAGTGAACGTAGTCTTGGCTTGCTCTTCTGGGGCTATTTGTATTTGGTTGTATCTACTATATCCATCCAGAAAACTGTAATAGTGATGCCCTGCGATGGTGTCTAAGACTTGGTCAACAAATGACAATGGAAAGTGATCTTTGAATGTTGCCATATTTAGTAGCCTAAAATCTATACACACCCTCCATTTTCCTCCCTTTTTAGGTACAATAACTAAGGGGCTAACCCATCCGCTATCAACAATGGGGTATATGAACCTAGCCTTGAGAAGTTGTTCAATTTCTTCCTTAACTACTTGCTTTAGCTTAGGGTTCAATCACCTCTGTGGTTTTCTTCGAGGCTTAATGAAGAGTTCAATGTAAATTCTATGTTGGCATATCCTAAGATCTATTCCAGTTAATTCGGGATATGACCAAGCAAAGGCTTCCGACCATTTATTTGTTACCTTCAGTAGTTCTTCTTTCTATTGAGGAGCAAGCTTAGTGTTGATAATTACTAGTTTTTCATTTTTAAGAAACGTGTATTCCATACTAGTGGGCAATGATTTTAGCTCGAGGGGCTCCTGCTTAAATTTTTTAGGGATTTCCAACTTCCCCTAGTTGATATTTTCAAGGTTAAGACTTGGAAGTTGGTGGTGGACATGTTCTAATGTGTCTATGCTATCAATGTAAGCACAAGTCAAACCCTTAGTTGGTTCTATGCATATGGGTGACCTACTTTCTTGATCAGCTATTAGCCACTAGGTGTCTTCTTGTCATGTGGCTACTACATATAGGCCTCTTTGTATGTTAATCACTTATCCACACTGATTGCATGTAGGCAATGTTAAACTTTGCACAAACCATAACCTTTGCACACAATTACACCTTGTGCCATTGTATGCGATGCACGAAACTTTCTTCTTCTAGATCTTTTTGAATGTATTTTCCTTTGATATTTCTACGGAAAGATCATGGATTCCTAGGCATGCATCAATGGTGCTTAGCCATGCTCTTCTCATTATTATTGGGAAGTTCCCCTTACCGTTGTTTACCTGAATCAGTAGGAAGTCAGCTGGGTATCACCATCCACAAATAGTGGTAACAATGTCTTCCACTAGTCCCAATGGAATAGTGATGGACTAGTCAGCCAACTCTAGATGGATGTTACTCTTTTTCAATGGAGGCATGTTTAAGGCCTTGTACATTTCTTGAGAAATCATGTTGACACCGGAACCTAAATCCAAAAGAGCCTTACACAGTGCATTTCTAGTGATTTTTAAGTATATCAGAGAACTCCCAGGATTATAGAATTTCTTGGAAAGATGGCCAACTTTGATCCAATCAGTGATGGCATGTGTTAGCATGACCATATGCATTGAGTGTAGTGACTGGATTAAAGGGGGCTCCAAAGTTTTGATTGATACTGAGGTGTCTAAGGAATCAGCCACTTGTGATTACAAGGGCTTGGTTGGACTATTGGAATGAATAGTAGGTTGAGAGTTAACAACCCTTGTGGCATTACGTTGCTACAGCTAGGTAGGGATTTCACATTGCATCGTAGGAGTAGGTGGTAGTGGAGCTATTGGTGAAAGAGATGATGTCATATGAGAAGGATGATATGCTTGCGAAATATCACCTCTAGAAGAGGGATTCCCATAATACTCGTGGGCTTGGTAGTGAGGTTGAGGAGTGACGTGACCAATTGAGTTACATGGGGAGATTGGTTGCTGCATGTAATATCCATACAGGTCAGGTTGCCGATAAGGATACTATTGCCTTGGTGGTGGCATTCCCCATGATTGTGGGTGCTGCCACTATTGATATTTCTCAATCAGTTATGGTGGAGTTCCACTAGGATAATATGTTAAGGGTTGGTGGAACTTCCTTGGGTTACCTTGAGGATAAGGTAACCTTTGGGGTGTTTGCCTTTTGTTTAATCATGGGTTGAGCGCATACACCCCAGACTCCTGCAAATGTGAGATTATAGGGCAACATCCCTTAGGATGGTGATATTGACATATCTCACATCCACTATCATTGTCTATTTCCAAATCCACAACCTCTTCAATGATGGCAACTTTTCCCTTACCCATGCTACGTGCATGTTCAGCCTCTTTCTTTTTTCTTTTCTCACTACCTTACTCTCTAAACTCCTCTACTATTTTAAGAATTGTTTCAAATCTATTGTGTAGGGAATCCCACATTTGGTCTACCTTTTATGAAACTTCTAATGTCATCTTTTCGATAAGGGAAGGATCTCGATTATACTCTTCTGCACTTTCTCTCTTCTGTAGCTCACCTTCTTCCTTAGTAACTTACTCCAATAGTCTTTGAATTTGATGGGACCTAAGCTTGGATAGTCCCCCTTGGGCATAAGTCCCAAGGGTTCTTCTCGTTTCATGCCTAAGCCCATCCACGAGATGGCGTAGTTGATCCCTTTGTGAATAACCATGGCCAAGACAACGATGTAACAGTCCATAGTATCTGACCATGGTAGCATCCAAGGGTTCATGTCCTCATTGTTTCTAGCCTTGGATTTGCTTTCGCAAGTTAGACACTTGGGAGTATGTTTGGTACTTGTCATTAAATAGTTCTAACATAGTACTCCACCTACAAATGGATTTCGGTGCTAAAGACCGGTGCCAAGTTTCCACTTCTTTAACTAATGTCTGTGGAAACAACTTAAGTTTTTTTCATTTGTTCTCTATGTTTTGTAAGGCACACGCATCATGGAATGCTTGTAAATGATTTTGAGGATCAGTGTTATATCCCTCTTCAAATCGCGGGATGTTGTTCATATCTAATCTCTTGATCCTACTATCTTTCTGATGCCTTTTTGGAATTCTAATAGCCTCAGTTATGTCCAACATACTTCGAGTAGTGAGGAGGGGTTCATCGTGATCGTCTCATCCATGGTGTCTATGATGCCTATGTTGTTCCCTACTCTCCCTTCTTCTATGTTGTGACTCTCTAGAATACCCTTGTCCCCTTTCCTAGTTGTTTCATCTATGACATCTACTTTGCCTACCTTTATTCCCATGGTCTTTCTCTTTATGACCACATCTAGATATTGAAGGAGAGGGTGAAGGACATGATGAAGGTGAAGAAGGAGAATCATCACCATGACGATGTTTGCTACATTCTTTTCTACAGTCTTGGCCCCGATCGCAATTACGATTAAAATGTCTACCTTTATCATGAGTTCGTGTTCCTTTTTCAGATCCTTTGTGCCCGTGGGTATCAAAACCTGGGTTATGAATAGTGAAATGAAGGTTTTCATACACAACCCCTTGGCCAAAGTTAAGGGGAGGAACATCATTGTGTGGAAGATTGCCTGAGGTAGGTTCACCATCCTCATTTTCACTTATGACATGTGGGGCATCCTGGGACCAATTACCCTTTAGAGACTTATAATATCTCTCTTGTTGCAAGTCCCTTTGATTTTATGCCTCTATGGAATGGTATTCTCACAGGTCATGGTCTTGCACAATGTATTCTGCATGTAAGTGTGGCATGCCAATTCGTGTGAGAGCACGAAGAAGCCTGCTTGGGACTAAACGATCGAGAGGTAACACTATGTTACCTTCTAAGTCTCGCCAACATAGTTGTTCATCTTGATGGAGGATAAAGGTGAATTCTATTATATACTCATCAGGATGAATATATACCACTCGAACTTGTTGAGGGACTTGCAGATCAACATCATGTGTATTACGCCGCTGACTCTTTCCTGTTTCAGACCTAGGTGATGAGGCGCTTTCATACGAAGAAGGAGACATACTTGTCTATTCAGTGTGCAATGTATTCTTTGTTTATTATTTTCTCAGTCAACCCTAAGGATTCGTTCCAATGATGTGAATGATTTCCTAAGTTCTAATTAGTGCACAAACAACTAAATCCCCAGCAATGGTGCCAATGATGAGTGGCGAAGTACCCCTATGCTCAACCATATGAATACAAGCATTTCACACATGATCTGGTCAAATTCCAAGGACTAAGTGCTTATGCACCCTTGTGGAACAAGGATGGGTTGGTTGATCATTGTCTTCCCAAGCTTACTTGTATTTCACAATTGTATGGTTAAGTAAGCTTGAGGCATATGATTTTTATAGCTTTTATGTTTTTATATCTTGCGCTAGTAGGAAAGGAGAGAGGTAACTAAGTGACTAATTTAACTTAACTACTCATTAACTAATTTCTAACTAATCCTAACACCAACATCTGTTCCCACTTGTCATACACATCCTAAACCAGTGCAACACTATTGGGATTACCAAACGCTAATCGTTACTGGGTTACCAAGCATTACATCCATGCTCAAAGTGGTCATGCTTGTGTAATTTAATAATTTTCTTAATTAATCAAAATGAATTGCTATGCTAATAATAGAAATGTAAAGTGCATAAAATAAAATAAATGCATAAGAAAATAAAACAAAAGAAATGACTAAGAAAAAAAATCTCAAATGCTACAAGGATGAATCAAAGAGCTTGTTTTTATTGTCGTACACAAGGTTTGCTCAAGTACACAATGCTCGAATAAAGATCCATCCACACTTAGACCTCCTACTATGGGCACTTGGAAAATACTCTAACTTTCAAACAGACTACAAAAGTTTCACGACTTGACTACTAAAAAACTTCTTTCTAATTGTGTGCCTGGGCACTATATTTATAAACTTGGGAGCAACTACTCTAATAATTAGAGTAATTGCTCTAATAATTAGAATAACTACTAAAGTAACAACTCTAATAATTAGAATAGCTACTAGAGTAACTGCTAGAGTAACCACTCTAATAATTAAAGTAACTGCTAGAGTAATTGCTAGAGTGACCACTCTAATAATTAGAGTAACTACTAGAGTAACCATTAGAGTAACCACTCTAATAATGAGAATAACTACTAGAGTAATCGCTAGAGTAACCACTCTCATTAGTCAAGACCTGCAAATTTAAAACTTAACAAAGTACATAGAGTTGGCAAATCTATGATATGCCAACTTGTCCATGTTGATAGCAGGGTGCTCAAGAACTGAGCTTGAGAAGTAGGTAGCTGCCACTTATGCTAAGTATGAGACAGAGTTTGTCAAACATAAGAAAACATTGCAAAAATTAGAAGTTGCAAACTCTAAATTAGAAGTGGTCAAAGTAAGCTAGCACAACCAAAAAGATGTAACAACAAACTTGGCTCGATGACTAATAGATTACTAGAAATTATGAGACAAAGCCAAAGCCTATGAGGAGGAACGATGATAATTTGTTGCATGTTATGTCAAAGCAAATTAGATGTTTCCATAGCTACCATGTCCATGGGAGGTGCCAACTCCATCAAACATTGGAACATCAACATGGACTGTGCATGATCCTTGGATAGAAGAAAATAAACTGTAGGCACTTCTCACCCATCAACAATCTCATAAGCCTACAAGGCTAAACAAAGGGAAAGCACCAATGGAGGAGCCACCACCTTTGGGAACCACATGAGTTCCAACATTTTTCATTTTGTGTTTTGTGTTCAAGTTTTGTGTTTCCCATACTATGGTCTGGTTAGTCAGTAGTAGTCAATAATCCCACACCATCATAATGTTTTATAAGGGGCTTATTTCTCATTATATTAACTTAAGGATGAATTTTTATTCAATCATGAGCGTATGATAAATCATGGTTTACCAAGCCCCGATATTAGGTACGTGATATCGCAGCCTAGATACAATATCGTGATTCCTATGTTAGCCAATAAATACAGCACTCAAGCACATAGCAAGGAGAGGAGAGGATTATAGAGTTAGAAGTTCTTTTCTTTTGGCAATTTAGCCTTCAATTCTTTCTCCCAAGCTAGTTATTCCCAGTGCATGCCCACAATGTGATGTTTGTAATTGTACGACACCTTTGTTCAAGTGTGATGTACTTGGACACATGCATGATCAACAATAAATATTGAGATTACTTTCATCATTGCAGCATTCACTTAGAATAATTTCATTGTTTTAATTATTTAATGCCTTCTTTAGTTAATATTTGATTTATTGTTATTTACTTTTCCTATCATTAAGCATAATGTGTACATTTTAATCATGAGCATTTAAGTGCGAATACTTGGCACGCCCAATAGTAATTTCACAAAGTCTAAGATGTGTACAGATGGTTAAGGACAAATACCATTACCATAGGCTAATTTATGTTTTTCTTCCATTATTAGTTTAATCAATTTATCTTTTCAGTTATCAAGAGTAATGTATAATTGTCCATTCGTGACAGAGCTACTACTAGTCTAGGTGGGAAGACAATAAACTATGATTAACGTATAATTGTCTAGGTGCTACAACTAGTCCATCCGTGGAGTTCAACCGAATCATGTGTACATGCTTGTATTTGTATGGTTGAGCATAGGGGTACCTTGCCACTCATCACCTATGCTTTACAAGACATAGAGAAAAAATCACATAAACTAAAGCTATTCCCAAGGATCCTCATCAAGAAGGCCGAAAGTTGGTACCAGTTCTTAGCACTGGAATCCATTCGCTGATGAGTACTATGTTGGAACTCTTTAATGACAAATACCAAATGTAATCCAAAGTATCCAACTTGTAGAGACAAATCCAAGGATGGAAATAAGGGAATCATGAATCCTTGGATGCAACCCTATGCAAGTACTATTCTCTTCTACATTAATAACTAAGCCATGGATACTTCCAAATGAACCAACTCCACCATATCATAGGTGGGTTAAAAAACAAAACAAGGAAACTCCTTTGGGTCTATGCCTAAGGAAGACTTTTTGAGATGCAAGTCCATCAAATTCAAAGGTTGATAGATCAAGTGGCTAAAGAAGAATGAGAGCTCAAAAAGTGTGAAAGTACAAAGGAGTATAATAGGGACTCCTCCATTCATAAAAGGGAGGTACATTTCTGTGACTTGAAGGAGAAAGCACCACTTGATGAAGTCATGCAAAGAAAAACCTAACCAATAAGAAAATACTATCACTGAAATATATGCTAAGGTGGATAAGATTTGGCACTTTTTAGATAAAAATTTGCAAATAGCTCTAAAAATCACAAAGAAAAGAAGAGACCAAGGGAGTAGTGGTCAAGAAAAAGGATGCAAACTAGTGTTATTACAAAACTAAGGGTAAAGCTGCAACAATAGAAGAGGTTGCAGATTTATAAACAAATGATGATGGCTATGAAATCTACCAATATGAACATCTAAAGGGATGTTTCTCAATGTTATCACATCTACAAGAATCTAGGGTATATGCGTTAAATCCAAAATTTGCAAAATGACAAACACCTAGGTCGTTGCCCTATCCACAAGGCAACTATAGGGAGTAGTTCCACCAACAAATGTATTATCCAAGTAGAGTGCCTCCGCAACCTTAGGAGTAGTATTAGTAGTGGCAACACCCACAGTCATGGGGGATGCCACAACCATAGTAGCAATATCCCTACAAGCAACCTAATCCTTGTAGATATTATGTCTAACAACCTGTATCCCTGCATGACTCCCCTAGCAAGATCTCCTTCCCATACTACTACAACCCTCCAGGAATACTTCAAAGCACCTTCTCCAAAAGGGGATTCTCCCTTTTCCTTCCATCCTCCATAGCACCTGTTAACTCTTGCACCATAACCAACTACACCCTTACCACCTACTCCATCCACGCAGGGTTAAATCCCTACACAACCACAATAAAGAAATGCCATGAGGGTGGTAAATCTACAACTAGATACCCATCCGAATGGTCCTAAACCAAAGCCTTGTAAAAGGCCATTCTTTAGAACCAATAGCCCCACAAAATCCTCACAAACACCTATTACTACTAACTCTATTGTATCTACTTTTAAAAATGCCACCAAGTTACCTTCAAACCAAATATCTCCTTGGATCCACACTGTCATGTTGACTCATGCAATCACGAATTGGATAAAGGCTAGCCATCTTTCCAAGAAATGATCTAATCTTGGAAGTCCCATTATTCACTTATAGATTGCAGGGAGCAAACCATGCAAGGCTCTCTTGGATTTAGGTTCTGGAGTCAATTTGATTTTTTAAGAAATGTATAAGGCTTGGAACCTACCTCCTTTGAAGAAGAGAAATATCATACTAGAGCTAGTAAATTAGTCCATCACTGTCCCTTTAGGGCTAGTGGAGGATATTGTGACCAATGTTTATGGATGGTCCTATCCCACTAATTTCCTTGTGATTTGTGTAAAAAAGTGTAAGGGGGACTTCCCTATCATTATGGGAAAGGCATGGCTAAGTACAATCGATGCTAAGATAGGAATCTAAGACATGTCCTTGGAAATTTTCAAGGAGAATGAATTTGGCAAAGTCAAGAAGGAAAAGGTTCCATGCATTGCATACAGTGACACAGGGTGCCATTGCATGCAAAAACTATAAATGATCAAAGATACATCATTTCGAGCATGCAATCAATATGCTAAAACAACAGTAATTCAAAAGTGCCTATATGCAACAACCACCAAATAAGAGGGTACCCAGTGGATGATAACAAATTATCAAGCTAAATCCACTATGTGCATTGAACCATTTGAGAGCCTTACCAATGCTTATATCGAAAACATGGATGAAATGAAGTAACTCCATTGTCAACTCTCCAATACACAAAGTGAAATGGATTGGGGAGAGTTGGAGATCCTTGATAATTTTAGATAGGAACCCCTTGAATTAAATTCTTTACTAACAATAATGGAATATGTTTTTATCAATGTTGACAACCATTTGGAACCGTCATCAATGTTCCACCTTCAATCTCATGATCAAGATCATAGGAAATGAAGGTGTTCTTCAAATAGGGTTTAGGTGCTTGCTAATCTCTAGCAATACCAAGGCCTAGATACCCCCAAATGGACTCAAAGGTTAGGAAACAAACTAAACGTGAGTATGCATTTGTTGTTGTGAACATTGAAATGGTTGGGTTGTGTATGAAACTATAATTGGCTATCATAAAAAGAAATTTAGCTAACTTTGTCAAATATTGTGAGTTGTCAAAGGTCCCTATTTTGTCAAATCACTTAGTCTATATAGTCCCTATAGTACATTACTAGTAACAAATAAAATTTCACAAAAATGTTTAAGCACAATTCTGCCAATCTACTCCTAATTTTCCCCAAAGAGAAAGTTCCACAAGAAAACTAGAAATAGAGTGAGATTCAATAGATTTTAGAAAGAGAAAAGAAAAAAAAAGCAGATTTGTGTGGAATCTCAAACATTTAAGCAAGATAAATTGACATGAGAAAACACTTCACAATAAAGCTATTCCAATTCAATCTATTATGAATTGTCCAAACCTTCTAAGCTCAATCAGCAATTTCATAAAAGACACTCTATTTAACTACCAAAATGCTTTGTAAACAACAAAGTACAAGCTTTTATTTGGGTAGTTAAAATTGATCAAGAATTGCAAACAATAGAACTTTTAGAAAAATTTGACAATTTCAAGATTGCAATATTAAGGCAATAAACTTTAAAAATAAGGAAGTTATTTCAGTCATCTCAAAGTATCAAAAACTTTCTAGATTCCCTAAACTCAAATAGATCATTTCTATAAGACATTACTATTAAATTGGTCAAGATGCTTTAACCTAGACAAATCTCAAAATTAAATGCCAAGCACAATACTATCTAAACCTTTAGCTAAGCAACTAAGACAAAATGAAAGGAAATGAACTCAAGATTTAAATAAGTTAAATTGATGAATTAGCAAGCCATCTTACAATCTTCAATATCTTCTTCTTGATCTCATACCAATTCCTCCTCCTTGAATTCTACCCTTGAAACCTTTTTATAGTGACCTCATGGTAGTTACAATCATCAAGGTAGTTACAATTATAGTGTCATTTTTTGGTAGTTACAACCACCAAGATAGTTAATTATAACTAAGATAGATAATTGACAAGTGTTCAATTCATAAGGCACATTGAACAAGTGTCCCATAAATTCTCTTTCTATATATATATATATATATATATATTATTTTTTAAATTCTAGTAGTAAAAGTAATAATGATGGAGTTGATGCATACATGAATGGATGGATCTGTATGTATGTATGCCCAGCCGAATGCATAAGTGGAGTTGCAATTTCACGTTTTCAGCACAAGGTGGATGTCAGGTGAAGCGCTGCTGGACAAATACATCAGTGGCTCTTGCCTTACGCAACACGTGCAGCAATCGCCTCTGGATCCCCGGTCATGCATATTTTGACAACCTTACCCAGAACGTTAATACCAGTTGGCGCCGTTGCACAGGTATCTTCGAATGTTGAATAATGAGGTGTCCAATTTCAATTTCAGAGCCGCATGCATCCAATCCACGGCGGTTACGACGAAGAAAATGCGGTAACAAATGTGCTTTGGCCGAGTGTTATGGGGACGATGATATTGAAGCAGCGCTTCTCGTAGATTTACAAGCATAGTATCCGTGATCTTCGTCAGTATAACGTGCAAGAAGTGATCATATCCTATTTCAGAAAAGGAACCATGATCGGAGCATGCTCCTATTATCCTTATCGTCACATCGCAGGCCGTACAAAATGACTGCATATTTTCCTTTGTGTTGCTGCGACTGTAATATGCTTGAGGATGCTTTGTTTGTTCTTTGAGCTGTGTGTTCATCTGAGAAGATCCTTCTCCTACGTTATCTTCACCGATGACTGTGTCTATGTGCACTGCATTTTCCACTCTTATTGTGTGTAACAGATCCTGTAAATGCAAAAGATTACCCTGGCCCATCGGTGGAGCCCTGATATAACGATTTGCTGGCATGCTTGTGACACTACTTGGTCATGCCTGAGATCTCTGTATATTGGTTAAAGCGCTAAAATCTAAATTAGGGAAAACAAAACACCGGCAACGGTGGCACTTAATATTTAGCTGCAGCCATTCATCAATACGCTGCACATGGAAGTTATGTGCGCATGGAAGACCATGTACTTCATTCTCAATATGGAAGTCCTCAAGACATATGAGACGTTCACTACCGTTAGTTGACACTGCTCTCATTCGGAACTTTGGCAATTCCTGTGTCAGTGCTTCCACTGCTTCTTTGTTTATCTCAGGGTTTTCAGCATGGATAGTAGTTGTTGTTCCTGTGGGTGTGAATCCTTGTTTTCAGTTGTTTTATTCTATATTTCTATTCTGTTGCATAGGTTCTTAATCAATACTGCCTTCAAAGTTCTTAATGTCAAACTTTCAAGTGATTTTTCAATGATATGATTCTTGTGATGTAGGCCTCCCAAAACACGTAAAAGCTCTACAAACCAATTAAGACCACCAATCTCCAACAAGGGCAATGTCAGCTTCTCCATGCTAGACAACACTCCTGACCTTGCACTTTGACATTATAAGCTATATGAAGTATGTTCAACAATTACAATGTTGTCCAATTAACCCTCCTTTAGCTCTTTAATTTTTTGGAATAAAATTATGACCTGAATATCCCTTAGCAATGACCATCACTGCTCCATGAAATGGTAGAGATGTGCCAACAATCAACAATGACAAGCCAGTAATCATCAATGCCAAACTTTCTCTAGAACAAAAATAGGAGTTGTTGAAAATGGTGAACAAATGGCAAACAACCTTTACTTAGCCATATCATGAACTTACAAAAATCAATCCATGGATATGCTAACACTGTATCTATACAGACTCCTCCATCAAGCCAAAGAGGCAACCACAGGCAAGTTGAACTCCAAATTAAAGCAGGTTGTCAAAGAGGAGGTTAAACAACTCCTTAAGGCTACGTTCATCTACCCAATTGTGGGTAGCAAATGGGTTAGCCCACTGGATATTGTTCCCAAATAAGGAGGAAAATGAAAATTCTATATAGGCTTTTGATTGTTGAACATGACAGCTCACAAGGATCATTTTATGTTGCTATTTGTTCACCAAGTTTTGGATATCATAGCATGGCATTACTATTACAGCTTTCTAGGTGGTTATAGTGGATATAACCAAATCTAGATTGCACCTGAGGACCAGGCCAAAACTACATCCATAGGTTCCTATGAGACTTTTGCATATAGAAAGATGCTTTTTGGCCTATGCAATGCTCTTGCTACATTCCAACAGTTGATTCTAAGTATCTTCCAACAAATTAATAGCAAGGTAGAAGTCTTCATAGATGAATTCTCTACCTATTACACTACATTCAAGGAAGCCTTGGACCATCTTGAGAAAGTGCTTCAGCATTGTGTGAAGGCTAACTTAAAGCTCAACTAGCAAAAGAGCCATCTAATGGTCTAAGAAGGCATTGTACTAGGGCACAAAATTTCAAGAAAAGAGATAGAGGTGGACCTGGAAAAAAAACAAGTCATCCAAGGAATCACCAAGCAACCTAAAATAGTGAAATATGTAAGATCATTCCTTGGTCATACTAGTTATTATAGGTAATTCATTGAGAACTTCTTCAAACTTGCTAAGCCATTGGTTGAGCTTACTAAGAAGGATGCACCTTTTAATTGGATTAGGGAATGTGAAAATGCATACGAACAATTAAAGTAGAAGCTCATAGAAATTCCCATTCTACATGCTCCAAACTAATCTAGGCCATTTCATATTATGATAGATGCATCCAATTATGCTCTAGGAGATGTGTTTACACAATTGGATGATCATAAACATCCTTACTACATCCATTCTGCAATTTAAAGCATTATGGAAGAACAATTAAACTACACCATCACAAAGAAGGAACTCATGGCAATAATGTATGCCTTAGAGAAATTTAGGCACTATGTGGATGGATATCAACTTTTTATGCACATAGACCATAGTGCCATCCAATTCCTCATGAAAAAATTGACAATGAGCCCCAATGTCATATAGTGGCAAGTGATTCTACAAAAGTTAAATCTTACCATAATGAACAAAAAAGGAACTAAGAATGTGATAACTCACCACTTGTCTTAGTTATGATGGGACAACCAAGAGGACGAAGGACCTTTATATGACCAATTTCTAGATGAACTCCTCTTTGCCAAAACTATTGAAATGCAAGGTCCTAAAGATACTTATTGGTACAAGGACTTCCTCTCGTATCTACTTACTTAGAAGATGCCACAAGAATGGGATACTAGGAAGAAATAATAATTTCTTCACAAGGCCAAACACTACATGGAAATCAAGGGTAACCTTTACAAGGTTTGTACCAATGGCTTGGTATGATGGTGCATGCCTAACAATGATTATCTTCAAATCCTCCAAGACACTCATGAAGGTTCATGTGGGGGCCACTATGCTTGAAGGACATTGGCCATTAAAATCCTCATGATAGGATATTAATGCCTAATCATCTTCAAGGAAACTTATTAGTTCTCCTATTTGTGTGAACGTTACCAACAAGATGGATGGATGACTATGTGAATGGAAGGGCTCCAATAGTGGATTCAACCACTAGAGCCTATCAATTTCTAGGGCATTTATTTCATGGGATCCATTAACCCCATGTCCAATGGAAAGGTGTGCATCATCATAACAATTGACTACTAGATCAAATGGGCTAAAGCTATCATTGTCATTGACTATTCATCCTCTATGGTGATGCAGTTTGTACAACAAAATGTGATAAACATGTTTGGTATGCCAAGAGCACTTATTTCTTACAATGGAACACATTTTACAAGTACAACTTTTCAAAAACTAATGCAACACATGGGGGTGAAACACAAACTAATAACTTCATATCATCCTCAAGCTAACAGCTAAGCAAAAGTCACCAATAGGGAAATAACTATAATACTAATCTATATGATTAGCAAATATAGGAAAGACTAGAGCATAAAACTCAACAATGCTTTATGGGCTTATTGGTCAACTTGGAAACTTTCTATCAGTTATTCCCCTTATGTGTTAGTATATAGAAAGACACAAACTCTTCCAATCGAAGTAGAGCTTCATACACTTTCAACATCTTGTAAACTTAACCTCAATTTGAGTCTAGTCCAAAGAGAATTATTAATGACACTAAATGCGCTAGAACAAAACTAATTAGTAGCCCTCTTCATGAATGAAGTGCACAAGGCACACACCAAATAACGTCATGACTTAAAGATAAGAAAAGTTAATTTCCAACCAAGAGATAAGGTTCTTTACTGGAATCCTATACATGTACCACAATGCACAAAATTTTAGACGTTATGGGAAGGACCTTATATTATTATTCACACAACTTTTCCATCTAGTGCTGCCATGACAATTTACAACCCTTCTAGCCCTAATAAACAATCACTAGTTAACATTCAACAAGTGAAACCTTTCCTTGAACCAAGGATAACAAGTCGTATGGACACCTCAACCAATGGCCAAGCATGTTGTGGAATATGATGACTAGATGTTCCATAATAGAATTAGATAGATCTCATCTTTTAATCTATTTTAAATAATATGATATCCTATTCATGTAATTCTTATCCAATCCATGTTTAAGACATCCCATATTAAGAAGACCCTTAAATATGATGATAAGGATCATCCCCATGATTTCTGAGATTCATACTTATCTCTCCAAATCTATTCTTGGGAGATCAATACCTATATAATTGTAGCAACACATATTCATTCAATAGAAGAAATAATAGAACAGAAGACATACAGAAGTTAGAAAGTTTAACAAGAGTGTGCTTGTTCTAACAAAGTTCTTTATTTTCTTTAAGCTTAGTTTGTAGATCTAGGGCCCTTTAAACTCTTCATTTGGTATCAGAGCAAGTTAACTCAGATTCTTGACAACATATCTCTCTAGGATGGCCCAAAATCACGAATTTGTGCCTCTCCAAGTTCCTATCTTCAATGGAGAGAATTATGAATATTGGGCAATCAAGATGAATACATTTTTGATCTCACAAGATCTTTGGGATCTTGTTAAAAATGGATTCTAAGATGTTGATCAAGCAACATTTCAAGCCTTGAAGGAAGATGAAAAGAATGAATTTAAGGAGCTTCTTAAGAAAGATGAAAAAGCATTATTCATCATTCAATCTAGGTTAGATCTAACAATCTTTCCCAAAATTGTCATGCATCAAACTAGCAAAGCTGCATGGGATGCACTAGAGATTGCATACAAGGGATCATCAAAAGTTTGTGTTGTCAAGTTACAAGTTTTAAGAAAATATTTTGAATCTTTGTAAATGCTAGATTCAGAGAATATTGATCAATACATCTGCCAATTTCAACAAGTTTGAAATGGACTTGAATCTTGTGGAGAAACACTTGAGGAAAGGCATGATGTTGAAAAGATCCTTTGAAGTGTAACCAGACGATATGATCCACTTCAAAGATATGATCTTCAAAGTGTAACCAGATGATATGATCCACTTCATCATTCAGAGGACATGGTCACACCAAATCCAGAGGTCCTGGTCATGAAAGATCAAATCAATCAAAGGAAGGTAAGCATTGTGATTTCTGTGGTACCAACACCCACAATACTCTTGAATGTTGGTCAAGGAAGAAGTATAAAAAGAAGGGAAAAGAAAAAATTGTAGAGTATGAAGATCAAAAAAAAAAGGTGATAAATTATTTACATTGAAAAGGAGGAAGATCAACTCTTGATCTCTACAAAGGTACCAGATGCTAGCAACAACAACAACATTTGGTATGTTGATAGTGAATGTAGCAATCACATGACAGGGAATAAGAAAGTGTTCTAAAGCTTGGAAAAATATGATGGAAAGGTAACTATAGGTAATGAAAAGAAGTTGATAAGATGTGATATTGTAGTCGTCGCGATATCGCATCCCATGCGATATGGCGTACGCGATATCGCAGTCCATTGCCAAATCTATAAATAAGAGGCAGCTCTCCCTTGTTTCATCATCCTAAACTAGAAGTAGGGAAACTCTAGAAAATTAATCACTCCAGAGATAGAATGTTTTCCATGTACCCGTAGTAGGAGTCCTAAAGTGAACAGATCTTTATTCGAGAAACATTGTACCTGAACACAAGTTTTGTACGGCAATAAAGATGAACTTCCTGGATAAACCTTAAAATGCATGGAATAGGATTTTATTTAATGTTATTTATTGCTTTCTCTCTTACCCTTATCTCCTAGAACGCAGAATGAGTACGACTTGATTACGAGCATCTAAGTATGACTACTTGGTATCCTAGTGGTAGTCGTGCACGAAGGATGTGTACAGATAATCAAGGAACGGATGCTCATCACACTTAGGCTAGATTAGATTCTCTCAACCCTTTCCTCCTAGTTAAGTACCTTAGTACGACCACGNCCCTTTCCTCCTAGTTAAGTACCTTAGTACGACCACTTCGAGCACGGGTGTTACGTGTGGTGATCCCAATAACGATTAGCATTTGGTAGCCATGGTTGCATCGGTTCAGGGTGTGTACGGTAAGTGGGAATGGATGCTGACGCTAGGTAATTTAGACTTAGTCATTAGTTAGAGTTAGTAATTAGTTTTTCAACCCTTCACCTCAATATCATAGGAGACATAAATAGAAAAGACCATAAAAATCATATACCTCAGACTTACTTAACGATACATCGTGACAACTACAAGTAATTCTGGGAAGACAACGAATGGTTAACCTTAAGTGTTCCATGAGGCATGTAGGCATTTAGTCTACAGAGTTGAATCGGATCGCACGTGCTACGCTAGTATTCATATGGTTGAGTGTAGGGGTACCTTGCCACTCATCATTGGCACCATTGCCAGGGACTAAGTGTTTGTGCACTAAGTAGGACATAAGAGATCATTTACATCATTGGGAGCTTAAATGAATCTTAGGGTTAATCAAATAAGAAAAAAAATAAATAACAGTAAAATTAGCACACCAAATGAGACATCATGTCTTCTTCTTCTCACAAGAGCAACACATCACCTAGTGATCATACAAAGAACAGTCGGCAATCAAACACACATAACCTCAATCAGCCAGTTCCTCAACAATACAAAGTGACATATACTCACCTTGATGAGTATATACCTGATTATACTTTTATCCTCCATCAAGATGAATAGATGCGCTGGAGAGATTTGTTTGGTAACATAGTGTTACCTCCGGATCATGTTGTCTCTAACATGCTTCTCCATGCTTTGGCACAGACTGGCATGATAGAATTATATGTTGAATACATTGCGGAAGATTTTGACATGAGGGATTATTATCCCATAGAAGCACAATGTATCAAAGACTCAAGGCAGGAGAGTCAACATACACTGATGAAGGGCAAAGGCCTGCACGTCCTTAGTGAAATAGGAGATGATGGGCCCATTATCACGGGTTCTCTAATGAATGATGTTCCCCCTCCTAACGATGGTGAGGAGGTAGGGTATCAGAACCTACGATCAACAATACATAACACTAGTTCTAATCCCCGTGAACGTCAACTGTTCACAGAGGAAACAACAACTCATAATAAGAACGGGCACTTAGATCATCATCACGATCGAGGCCGTAGCAGCCGACAAGAAGGTAGGAAACATCGCCATGGTGATGATTCCCCTTCTTCTTCTCCTTCATCTCATCACTCACCCTCTCCTTCTACATTTGGGCATATCCATCACGAGCATAATGGTGAGGATAGAGGTAGACAAAATAAGAAACCTCGATGGGAAAGTCAAGAGAGAGGACAAGGGCACGAACGAAGGGAAAGTAGGGAACAATGCAGACATCACAGGCCTCATGAAAGAGATGATCATGATGAGTCCCTACTTGCAACCCAAAGTATGCTTGACATAACGGAGGCAGTAAGAATCCAAACATGGCATTTAAAAGATAGTTGGATCAAGCATTTAGACATGAATAACATCCCACGCTTTGAAGGGGTATATAATGTAGATCTGCAAAATCATTTACAGGCATTCCACGATGCCTACACCTTGCAAAACATTGAGAACAAGTGGCAGAAACTTAAGTTGTTTCCCAGGATACTCATTAAGGAAGCAGAGAGTTGGTACCAGTCCTTAGAATCAGAAACCATCAGGAGGTGGAGTACGATGCTAGAACTTTTCAATGATAAGTATCAAACGTACTCTAGAGTGTCCACTTTACATAAGTAGATCCAAGGATGGAAGCAAGGAAATCATGAACCCTTGGATGCTGCCATGGCTCGATACTATGCATTGTTACATCGTTGCCTAGGCCATGGTTACGCTTAGCAAGATCAACTCTGCCACATCGTAGATGGGCTAAGGTATGAAACCAGGAGAACCCTTGGGACTTATGCCCAAGGACGATTATCAAAACTTAGATCCCATGAGGTTCATCGCTTGTTGGAACATGTAGCAAAAGAAGAAGGGGAGCTACGAAAAAGGGAAAGTATGGAAGAATATAACCGTGATCCCTCTCTTCAAAAGAAGGGAGTGAATTTTTGTGATGAAGAGGATGAGTCACCACTTGAAGAGTTGGTGAACAAAAAAATGTTGCTGATTCAAAAACTAACAACCGAAGTATCGGCTAAGGTGGATCAATTGTGGGATTCCTTAGACTCTAGACTTGAAACTGTCTTGAAAATCGTAGAAGAGTCTAAGGTGGAACAAAGTAGTGACAAAGGTAAGACAAAGCGAAGAGATTTAGGCCCTGCACATAACAAGGGTAAGGGAAAAATTACTATCCCTGATGAGGTTATGGATTCAGACACAGATGATGACAGTGGATGTGAGATCTGCTACTATGACCATCCTAAGGGATGTTGTCCAATCATCTCACATCTACAAGAATCTAGGGTGTATGTACTCAATCCAAGACTAAACAAACGGTAGACACCCCAAAGGTTGCCTTGTCCCCAAAGTAACCCAAGACAATTCCACCAATCATTAACGTACTATCCAAGTGGAACTCCACCAAAACCTGTCAGACAACATCAGCAGTGGAAATACCCACAGTCATGGGGGATACCACCGCCGAAACATCAATACCCTTACTGGCAGCCGATCCCTCCAAGTAACCCTATGGGTTACACAACTCCACAGCATCACTACCCGGTTCAGGAATATTTTCAAACTCCCCCTCCTGGAAGAGACACTCCGCATGTATACCATCCTCCAAATCCATCCACACCTCTCAAGCCAGTAGCTCCACCACCAACCGCTCCAACAAAGCTAAAGGCATTTCCCACTCAACTGCAACAACTCAATGTTATGAGGGCTTCCAATCCTCCACCCTCAGTTGGTCCTAACAATGTTATGCCAAAAGGACCCTTCTCCAGGACCAACAATCCAAATAAGCCCTCACCCTCACAAGCGGTTGAACATCTAAACACCGTCATACCAAACAAAGTTTTGGGACCCCCTTCAAATAAAAAATCATGTCCAATGCACACGGTTATGTTAACACATACCGTTACTGACTGGATTAAAGTAGGTCACCTTCCCAAGAAATTATCTAATCCCGGGGTTCCCCTAGTATATCTCCAAGTCACTGGGAATCAACCCCATAAGGCTCTCCTTAACTCAGGCTCTAGAGTCAACTTAATCTCACAAGAATTGTATAAAACCTAGAACCTGCCTCCACTCAAGAAGAGTAATATCCGCTTAGAGTTTGCTGACCAATCCATCACTGTTCCTTTGGGACATGTTGAGTACATTGTTACCACCATGGGTGGTTGGTCATACCCAGCTGATTTCCTGGTGATCCAAATAAACAATGAAAAAGGGGATTTCTCAATCATAATGAGAAGAGTGTGGCTAAGTACAATCGATGCACACCTAGGAATCCACAATCTTTCCCTAGAAATATCCAAGAAAAACACTTTTGAGAAGATTGAGAGGAAGAGAGTTTCATGCATCGCATATAGTGACACAGGGTGTCATTGCATGCAGAAATCATGGGTGATGCAAAGTTTAACATTGCCTACATGAAATCGGTGTGCACAAGATATTGACATACAAAAGTGCCTATATGCAACAGCCACAGTGGCTGATGGATGATAAAGAGAGTAACTTGACAACCTGCATGGAACTAGCTAAGGGGATAACTAGTGCTTACATTGAAAGCACAGACATATTAGAGCAATTCCATTGCCAACTTCCAACCCTTAACTCTAAAAACATTAATTGGGGGAAGTTGAAGATTCCTAAGAAGTTTAAACAAGAGCCCCTAGATTTAAAACTGTTGCCCACCGGTTTGGAATACATGACCCTTAAAAATAGNACAAGAGCCCCTAGATTTAAAACTGTTGCCCACCGGTTTGGAATACATGACCCTTAAAAACAGAAAACCAATAATCATCAATGCAAAGCTCGCACCCAAGCAAAAAGAAAGTTTGCTGAAGGTGATAAACAAGTGGTCAACAGCCTTTGCTTGGTCATACCCTGAACTAATCGAAATAGATACTAGGATATGCCAGCATAGGATTTACACGGACCCCTCCATGAAACCTCGCAAGCAACCCCAGAGGCAATTGAACCCGAAGTTAAAACAAATAGTAAAAGAAGAGATAGAGCAGCTTCTCAAGGCTAGGTTCATTTACCCCATTGCTAATAGCGAGTGGGCTAGTCCTCTTATAATCATACCAAAAAAAGGAGGTAAATGAAGGGTATGTATAGACTTTAGGCTATTAAATATGGCAACATTCAAAGATCACTTTCCATTGCCATTTGTTGACCAAGTCTTAGACACTATAGCAGGGCATCGCTATTCNTAGAGCAAGTATTGAAATGATGTGTTGAAACCAACCTAAAGCTCAACTAGCAAAAGAGCCATTTGATGGTTCAAGAGGGCATCGTACTGGGGCATAAAATTTTACAATCAGGAATTGAGGTGGATCCAGAAAAAATTAAAGTCATCCAAGGAATTACCCGACAACTAGAAACTGTCAAAGACATTAGGTCATTCCTTGGACATATTGGCTACTACAGGAGATTTATCGAGAAATTCTCCAAAGTTGCCAAGCCGTTGGTGGAATTAACGAAAAAAGATGCACCATTTGAATGGACCAGGGAATGTGAATGAGCATTCCAAACTCTCAAACAGAGGCTTGTGGAAACTCCCATTCTACAAGCCCCTAACTAGTCTAGGTTGTTCCATATCATGATCGACGCATCTAATTACGCCTTAGGAGCCATACTAACACAATTAGATGAACAAAAATGACCTTATTACATCCACTCTGCCAGTAAGAGTATCACCGGTGCACAACTCAACTACACGACTATGAAAAAGGAATTAATGGCTGTAATGTTTGCACTGGACAAATTTACGCACTATGTATTGGGCTACAAAGTATACATCCATATGGATCATAGTGCAATTAGGTTCCTTATGAACAAGCCAACGGTTAGCCCACCTATCATACATTGGTTGGTAATCCTTTAGGAGTTTGATTTAACAATAGTAGACCGCAAAGGCACCGAGAATGTAGTTGCCAACCACCTATCTCAGTTGCGTTGGGACAACAAAGAGGATGAATATGCTGTATCTGATCATTTTCCTAATGAAACCCTCTTTTCCGGTGTAGTGAACAATCAACCCACGAAAATAAATTGGTATAGTAGTATTCTTAATTATCTCATTTCCCAACAAACACCATAGGGGTTGGACTTTAGGAAGAAACAATAGTTTCTTCACAAAACCAAGTACTTCATGGAAATCAAGGGACAACTCTATAAAGTCTATCTTGATGGCTTGGTTCGATGGTGCGTGCCCAATAAGGATCAATTAAAAGTTCTCCAGGATGCTCATGAAGGTCCCTGTGGGGGCCAGTATGCCAGGAGACAAACGGCTACCAAGGTCTTGCTTGTAGGATATTATTGGCCAATACTATTTTGGGATGCCCATCATTTTGCCCAATCCTGTGAATGCTGCCAACATGATGGTGGAATGACTACTAGAATGGAAGGTCCGCAACAATGGATTCAACCTTTGGAACCCTTCGATATCTGGGGAATAGATTTTATGGGGCCTATCAGACTGATGTTCAATGGAAAAGCATATATCATTGTTGCTATTGATTACTTAACCAAATGGGCTGAAGCAGCCACAGGAATAGACTGCACATCATCTACAGCTGCATGATTTTTNTGATGGCTTGGTTCGATGGTGCGTGCCCAATAAGGATCAATTAAAAGTTCTCCAGGATGCTCATGAAGGTCNTTGATGCAACACTTAGGGGTTGAGCATAAATTAACCACACCTTACCACCCCCAAGCTAATGGCCAAGCCGAGGTTACTAACTGGGAGATTACCAGAATATTAACGAGAACGGTTAGCAAATTTAGGTGAGACTGGAGCACAAAACTAAATGACGCTCTTNTGGAACCCTTCGATATCTGGGGAATAGATTTTATGGGGCCTATCAGACTANTTCTCCCTATGAGTTAGTGTATGGAAAACTACCTAAGCTTCCCATACA
>MNCI01008305.1:486353-498014 GCA_015680685.1 Gnetum montanum | reverse complement strand
CGTATGGTGGAGTGTAGGGGTACCTCGCCACTCATCAGTAACTATCTAGATACCACAGCTAGTCCATCTATGAAGTTCGATCGGATTNAAACAAAAGTAAACTCTTAGGCTATATGCAACATAAAGTAAATGAAATGACATAAGTAGGCAACATAAAGTAGGTTAACAGGCTATAGGTACATATGGCTACATGGCTATGAGTGCATAGGGTAGGAGGATAAGGAGTATACATCACTTGTGCAAATGCTTCCTAATCTTTGAGAGATTAGGAAATGTATATGACCTATTTTGCACAAGCTTGTATTCCTCATCCCCTTTACTAATGATATTAAAGAGAACCTCTCCTCATAGCATATTTTCTGGTACATCATTATTGTTTTTGACCTTCTTCACCCCATTGGGTTACTTGACTTTGTGATTGGGAGTTTCTTCCTACTTTATATCTATGTTGTTAACTAGTAGGGAAACCATGCTATCACCATGGATGATAATTTTACCTCCCTGATAAGACAGGTGAATTTCTTGGTGGATGGACTAAGACATAACTTGTAATTGAGCCAACCAAGGCCTTCCCAAGATAAGGTTGAATCTTAATGTTTCCTTTGCCTCTAAGAAATTAACAATTGTGGGGAATTTCTCCCTTATCACAAAGTCTAAGGAGATGGACCCCTTGACAGCAACCCAGGATCCATTGAAGGATTTGAGATTTGATGTTGACATATGTTGTATATGTTTAGTTAGGTTTAAATGCTCAAATATGGTATAAGGGATGATGTTAGTTGCGACTCCATCTTCTATGTGCACTTTGTGCACTTTATATTATTCTACCCAAATTATTATAAAGAGGGGAGCCTTGGTCACCTTGCTATTTTGGGAACTAGTTTTGATTTCACTATCGCAAAACACTAGTGATGTTGACTTCATTTTCTTAGGTGAAGATGCCACCATCACTGCATGGATGGATTCTTTATTAGCGAGAATGTCCTTGCTAATGGGGATGGAAGTCAACATCTTAACTAGTGCTTCACAATGCATAGCAGAAGTCATGACTTGGTCATACAAGCCGAGGGTTGTATTTTTTTGTTTCAATGATTGTTTGACTTGTTCTATCACATTTAGAAAGTCTTTGTTGTTGGCCATGGACTTGTTGTCCTTGTTGTTCTTAACCTTCCTCAATGCATCCCAAAATGCAGACTTTGTGTTTTGGTTGTTTTCACTTCTCCTCTTTCCATTACCCTTGGGTTTTAAGATCTTCTCTTGATTTTCTTATTGAAGCAACCTAGAGTGAAGAGGTTATGGGTATAGATGATATAGGAGTAGATTTTGTTGGGCCCACTTCCTTTCATGTCTTGGCTTTGCTTATTTTTCTTGTTGTTGGGCTTTTGTGTAGGCTTCTTCCTTTGCTTGGTTAAGGCTTTCTGGTTGTTTGATGGGAAGAGGCCATTGCATTAGCCACCACGGGGGTTCATTGTTCATTTGTGTGGGTGGACTCAATTGTAGTTGGAGGGGAAGGTACTTTAATTACAAAAGGCTCATTGGGAAGGCATTGGTGATGGTACCCTTACAACAAAAGGGGGCCTTGAACTAGTAGAAGTTGAAAGACCCATTTCATTGCGAGGAGGTACTTGAATCACAAACGGTTCCCTCAAAAGCCTTAGGTCATGGTTAACATTGAATGTTGCTATGGTGTATGGGCTATTATTGGCATTCAATGGGTCTTTGTAAACATGCATCTACTCATTTTGAGGTTGAACTAGGTTGGATGCATCAAGTGCTAGCTCACCTATATTGATCATTTTTTGTAGGTCATCCTTTAGTGCAAGGCAAAAGTTAGTATCATGACTTGTCAACTAATGACAGTGGAAAAAGTGGTCAAGCTTAAAATACTTAGGCACTTGAGGATCATCTTTGGTTACTTGAGTGGGCTCTCTAGCTATCTCACATAGCCTCTCATGCCTCTTTCAAGCATTTTTAGTCATTTTTCTATATTGTATCCTCCCACTCTTCAAGAGTTTGTTTAAGAGTTTTAATGCCTTCAAGGGTAGCCTAGCATATTTGGTCTAGTCTTTTTGCTTGAAGTTGGGTCTCAAAGTAGTCGATGAAGAGGCCCTAGATGTTGAGGGTTGATTATTATTGTTGTTAGAAGGGACCTTAGGTTGGATAGTTCTTAGCCCCTAGTTGGTTGTTTTGTTTTCTTTGGATACAGTTGCCATTGCCACATTATTTTTCCTTCCCCTATATTTTTCCTTTTGTGCATGTTGATTCTTATATGCCATGTAGGTGGGGTTGTGGCTTGTCTCCATAGCATCCTCTATGTTTTTGATCTAGGAAAAGGCTTGACTTAGTGACCATGGATCTAGGTAGTACAACTTCAACTTGATGAGATCATTAATTGTTCCCTTGAAGATAGCTAAAATGTGGGTTTTAGCTATAGATTTAGTGATCTCATTTAGCAAAGCATTACATCATTGGATGAACTTTTGCAGTGGTTCAAGGAATCCTTGATTAACCTTCATTAGCTAGTCAAGGGTGGTATCAAGTTTCAAGTTGTACTTGAAATAGTTAACGAATTATGAAATTAGATCATCCAAAGAGGATATGGATCCTCTTGATAAGGCATGGTACCATTTAAGGGCCTTTCCCATAAGGGACGTAGGGAATATTCTCAATATTGTGTTTGGATAAGCTTGTAGTAACAGGCACTTAGAGTGGAAGGTTATGAGGTGATAGTTGGGATCACCTTTGCCATTGTAGTTGATGAACTATGGTATGGGGACACCAGGGGGAAGAGTTAGTGGTGGTATCGCAGGACTAATGGAATAATCTTGATAGAAGTTCATAATCTTAATGGTCTAGGATGTAAAAGCCTTGAGTCTCTTTAGCTCTTTATTTAGGTCCTATATCATTTGGAAAGCTTGTTCAATCCTTGGGATGTCCCTGTTGGTTATGGGATCTACATGAAAGGCTATGGTGTATGTTGAGAGACCTATGGCCTTGCAATTGGTTGTGGCATTGAGGGAAGAGGTTGGGTCATCTTAGTAGCAGGTGGGCTAAACAATGAAAAAGAAGTTTATGCTAGTATTTGGGGCTCAAATATGACAAAATGGGTATGGGATCCTTGGGTTACTTGAGGTTCCATGATGGGTCCCATCTAGGTAGGTAAGGTATTGGTGGTGGTAATGACCATCGATGATGGCTAATAGATTGGGGTTAGGTGGCAAACAACATGGAGGAGGGGAAGGTTATTATTTGTGACACTATTTGTGTTTGGTGTGCTATTATGACAGGCACTAGTCTAAACATGGTTGGGTAAGGGGAAGATGAAGGTTGAGGAGCATACCCCATGGAAAAGGTTAAGGTGGATAAGGTGGTTTTAGGAGTTGCTTGTTGGAAAAGTTCACCTATGATCTCATGTTTGGACTCAACCCTAAACTCATCCTCTTTCTTGTGTTGTTCATTTGAGCTAGCCTTCCCATCCTTTTCGTCCATCTTAATCAACTGAGATAGGATATGAGAATAGGTTTTGGTTAAGGGTATCCTATCATACGGGGAAGGTATGTACTCCTTTCCATCTTGGTGAATGAGTTTGTACTCCCTCTTGGATCTTTCCTTCATTCTTGGGATAAGCATGCTAACCTAAATCTTGGCACACATGAAGTTATAATGATCTTCATTTATTATCAAGAATTTAGGGCTTGATTTCATAAGCCTGAGTGATTACCTACACTTAGCTACGATGGGGTCATTGGGATCATAGACCCTCACGACCTGTTGGCTAGAAGTTGTTTTGATGAAGTTAAAGGGCAACATGGTCGATTGGCTAAATGACATATTGAAAATGTTGAAGTTGGCTTGATAAAGTAATAAATTAATTAATAAAAATGAAAATTATAGCAAGTGAAATTGATANCAAGAGAACAATCTTACATCATTTTGCATAGCGTTGGAAGTGTTACCCCTTGAATGGTGGTATGGTAAACATCCAAAAACAAGGTGAAAATCTTTATTTTTCAACGGTTTTGATTTTGGCAAGGTGCCAATGCTGGCCTTGCTGTTGGGAAATTTTTGTAGTAGAAGGAAAGGATGGCTTTGGATGGCAAAACATCAATGCTAGCTTTGCTGAAAAATTTTGAGCAATTGTTGTGGAAATCACCAAAAGCCGAAATAACCTGCAACCTCAACACAAGATTTTGGTGGCAAGGGGTATGGTTTGCAGATTGATTTGGTGACAAAAAGAGGTATTAACAAAATTTAAATTTTTTTAAAAATATTTCAAAGTTTTTGGATTGCAAGTAATGTTGGAAAATAGGAAATAGGTTTGGATGCAAAATTTGGGCAGAGACCCTCCTTCTAGTGCTAGAAAACTCTAGCACCTAAAAAATTTAGTTGTTGGAAAATAAAAAATTTTAGGTGAAATAGCTTTAATCCTAGATCCCAAGGACCTCTGTGAAAAAAATAGAATCTAAAGTACCCTAAATTATTTAGCAAATCACCCATGGGCTTATAGAGTGATAAATGAGGGTAATGAAAATAAAGTAAATATGATATAAAATAATGCACAGAATATAAGAAATGTAAATTAACTTGCACAAAAAAAAGAAACTTTAAGCTTTATTATAAAAATAAAGAGGGTCCAAAAATGTGTACAAGGGGTGGTTGAGGATGCAAAAGTGGGGGGGGGGGGGGTGGAGGGGGGGGGGTTTTGGGTTGCGAGCAAGAGCCACACTAGAAATCTTGATGCCTAGGTTGCTCAACATTGCTAAAAAATTCCACACAATCTCATAGGGGTAAAATAATGGTTGCAATGTCTATGGGTTCCACGTTGGGAATGCCTCAAACGCTTTGTGTTTGTAGGTTCTCCAAAGATCTTGAATGCAAAAATATGGTTGAATGTGCAAAAAAGTGAAATTTTAAAATTTGTGGAACCCCTTCATGGTCTTTGAGCTTGGTTTTTATAGGTTTATTGCCATAAATTTTGCTGCAAATTTCTATCCAATTGCTAATAGATTGCTGCCACATACAGGTATTTCAAGTATCCAAATATAGAAAGGTTACTTTGTATGGTAAGTTTTGATACCCCCATGGCATCAAAACCATTACGTTTACCAAAAATAGTAAATGTGAATTTCACCCATGTTGGCTTCTTCCATCCATGCTAGGCTTGCAAAAACCACACTCAGGTATAACACCCACGCTGGGGGTATGACACCTATGTTAGGGGTATGACACCCACACTAGGGTATAACACCCACATTGAAGCTATAGAATCACTGTTGAGGTTGGAACAATGTTGAAGTGTTGGGACTATGCTAGAGTAACACTAGGGGTGGGGGAAGGTGAAAGCTGGGGGTGTAGGGGTTATACCCTCCAACACTGAGCATAGGTGATGTTATACCACCCTATAGGTATTTCTAGCGTAGCAAAGATTATACCCCTTACAAAACCCATGAAAATGCCAATTTTGACAATCCAAAAGGCATTTTAACCCTCCCAAGCCTAAATATAGGCATGAAATAGCTTTTTTTACTTATGGATTAAGCCTTTTACCATTTATGAGGCATTTTTCAGCCCCAAAAGCTAAAGTATGTGAAATTACATCTCTTGGATTAGAATCTTCACATTTCACAATGAAATTTTAGCCTTGGGTTTCATGGGCTGAGGGTTATAACATGTATTTCCTTAGTGGTGTTTCACTAAACTCTCAAAAGAAGTTGAATGCAAAGCACATGAAGTGGATTTCATAGTTACAAGAGTTCAATTTTGTATTGAAGCACAAAAGTGGAAAGGCCAATGTAATGGCTGATGCATTATCCAAGATGCATGTGATGAATTTTAGTGTACTCATGTAGAAGGTATGAGTGATTTTGCTTATTTATATGAGCATGATGTTGATTTTGGGTAGGTTTGGAGGAGCCTCAAAGAGCCATTATTAAGTAGAATAGACTAGTGGAGGGACTATCATATTCAAGATAAATTATTATTAAAGAATGGAAAGGCATGTGTTCTAATCGTGATTTTAAGAAAACTATTTTATTTGAAAAGCATTGTAGTGGCATGGCAAGTCACATGGATAGGGATAAAGCATTGGAACTTGTGGATAGGCAATATTTTTGGCTTAGTATGATAACTTTAGTTTCAAAATTTACGAAGGAGTGTTTAATTTGTCAAAAATTCAAAGGAGTTAAAGGAGTGAATAGACATTATATGCCTTTTCCAATTTCCAAGGGTCCATGAGAAAGTATGTCTATGGATTTTTTGAGTGGTATTTCAAAAACCAAAAGTGAAAATGATGCAATTTTTATTATTGTGGATAGGTTCTCGAAGATGTCACACTTCATTTTGTGCAAAAACATGAGTGATGCTTCTCATGTGTTAAATTTTTTTTTCTAGCATGTTGTTAAGTTGCATGGAATTCCTTTGAATATTATTCTTGATAGAGACTCCAAATTTGCAAGTCATTTTTGGAGGTCCCTTTGGAAAATTTTAGGGATGAAACTAAATTTTTCTACTACATATCATCCACAATCTAATGGTCAAACAAAGGGGGTGAATAAATCCTTGTTGAACATATTGAGATATTTTTGTGATGGACAACAAAACAAATGGAAAAACATGTTGTGTCATGGTAAGTTTTCATACAATAATACTTTTTATGTTACTTTTGGAAAAAGCCCATTTGAGATATATTATGATTTTTATCCAAAGATGGTGGACACTTTAAAGAGCTTTGATGGAGAAGCTCAACTTAGTGATAATTTTGTGTAAGAGATGAGGGATCTCCATGCACAAGTAAAATTAAATCTTGAGAAGAAGATTGAAAAAAGAGTCCTCAATAGGAATGAGAAAAAACGAAAGCCAAATTTTGCTATTGATGACTTGGTTTGTATGTACTTGATGAAGAAGTGGTTGAGAGGTATTAACTTCTCATAGTTAAAAGTTTTTTTTTTGAGAGAATGTTCGGGATTGTATTACAGAAAGTATGGTACACAAGTATACAAGTACAAGCGAAGGGCGCAAAAAGGGGGGTGGGCCCCGGCCACCCAGAAAAGATCAAACTCGGAGGACACCGAGCTGNCGAGGCCGCTCCAGCTCATGAAGCAGGTCCAGGGTAGCGCGATGCTCCTCGGTGTCCACGAAGTTGGCGGCTTGCTGGAAGCCCTGCATAAGAGTCTCGCGCCTGCTCCGGTCCGTCGGGGAATCCTCTGCATCTGGGTGGAATCTAGCAGATGTGCGCCTGATGTGTCGTCTGAGCTCCCCCCAGGAGCTTTCACAGCTAATGCCTAAGATATTATACGGGCAGCGCCCCCCCTAAGCCACTGGCGGGCGCTGTGCTGATGTGCCTGGTCGAGTTGCCGCTGCTGTTGCTCTTCTTCCTCTTGTAGACGCTCTTGTTCTTCCCGGGCCGCCGCCTCCTGAGCCTGACGGGCCGCCTCCTCCTGACGCAACTCCTCCTTGATTCGGGCCTAGAGCTCATCCGTGAGCTGGGCCCGCAGGGTCTCCATGGTGAGCGTATGCTGCCTGTTCAGTTGTTGTGCTTGTTCCTGAAGCTGGGCTTCGTGGTCGGCACGCCACTGGGCCAGGGTCTCGGTCCACTGAAGCTCCGAAGTTTGCCGCTCGGCCTCTCGAGCCGCATCGACCGCCTGTTGAAGCTGCACCTCCCAATCCCGGGGGGGGNCAGGTGAGGGGGCAGGATTACAGCGGGAGCGACGTCCCCAGGTAAGGTTGAAAGCAGCCCTCCGCCGTTGGGTGGGCGGGGTGGAGGAAGTGGGGGAAGTAGGGGGGAATCAGCGAGGTGACCCCCAGTGGGGACAAAGGACGGGCCTGGTGCCCCCTACCCCCCGCCCCCCGCCACAGAGCTAAAATCAGCCCCGAGTGGCGATTGCGCGGTTGAAGGTGGAGGACCTCGAGGAAGAAACACGACATGTTAACCGGGGTGCCATCCTTCAAGCACCTCAGGAAGGTAAAATGCAGCCCCTGGAGTTTGGAAACATTTTCCGACTAGACAAGAAAGCGTTCCACCAAGGTGGCAGCGTGAGCTCAGAGGCGCGGGAGGGAGGTCCGAGGGACCTGACGGCTCTGTGTTCTCGGGGACAGCCCCTCGAAGAAGGTCGCAGAGTTATGGAGGCCGCGGGAGGTAGGCAGGATGACTTCCCCCATGGCCGGGACCCCCAGGTAATTGGCCAAGGCGACCTCTGTCAAGCGAATTTCTCGGCCCTGGAAGTAGGTCCGATCTCCATGCTAGTTAGAAAAGAAAGAGTTGTCAAGAAGGTTAGGATCCCCGACCAGCCTCTGCAGCAAGTCGGCCCAACCGCACTAACAAACCATCTGCCATAGCTCCTTGTCGGCCTGGTAGGCGGCATAGTCAGGCTCGTACGTCGGCGTCTTCCCCATAGCGTCCGCAATCTCACGCCACGCTCTGCAGGTCTGCTAGATAAGTTACTGGGGGGGGGGGAGTAGCTGCCTACGTGAAGACCGTGCGATTCCACGCCTTCCAGGCTTGCCACAGCAATAGCGCCGACCATGAATCGCTGTCAAAGTGCTGCGAGGGGGGGGGGGCCTTCTGCATGCGCGCCAAGTGGTAAGCATGCAGGGGCAGTCATAGATGAAGTGGTTGAGGGTCTCGGGGGCACGGCCACAGCGCAGACACGTGGGGTCCTGCAGGATGTTGCGCTGCTACAAAAACACACGCACGGGGAGCGCGACCGACTTGAGCATCCAGAGAAAGATTTTGACTTTCTCGAGGAGCCGTCCTCGCCAGACCGCCAGCCAACCATCCTCAGGGGGAAATTTATGGGTCAAGATCTCACGCGGCTCGAGGCGGATCCAGTTCAGACTTAACATTCGCCGCACGTGCCGACAGATGGACAGCCAAGGCCTCGAACCATGCAAACCAGGCAGCCAGAGCGTGTACTTCTGGTGAACGATACGGGCCCACTGACTACACTCCCCCCGAACACGAGTGAGCCGGTTGACCAGCCGCTGCTACCCCATCATACACTCATCCTCGAAAGTCGTGACCCCCCCAACCCCCCTGCCGTACGAGGACGGGCCACGCGATCCCAATTGACAAGATGGAGTTTGCTTCCCCCTTTGCCCCCCCGCCACATGAAACAGCGGATCCTGGCGTTGATTTGGTGGATGATGGCCACTGGGGGCTCGACGACCACCGCCACAAAGTGCGTGGTGGCAGCAAGGAGCCCAGTGGCAACAAGGAGGCGGCCCTTGCGGGTCAGAAAACGATTTGCCTAGTGATTGATGCAGTGCTCAAGCTTGGCCAGGAGGGGGATCCAAGTATTGTTCCGCCCCCACTGGAATAGCGGGATACCCAGGTAGGTATCAGTGTGCTTCACGGGTTTCACGTTCAAAATTTGTGTAATGCGGTTCTGCACCAGTGGGTCCACATTGATGAAGTGCGCCGCTGATTTGGTGCGGTTGATTTCTAAACCTAACTCGGCGGCCAATCTGGTTAGAGCCAGGTTGATACATCGGGCCTGCGGAACTGCCGCCCGACTGAGAAGCATGGTATCGTCAGCGTAGTGTTCAACCCAGCAAGCCATCCCCGCAATGTCCAGGCCCTCCACCCCTGAGGTGCTGCAGTAGGATTGCATGAGGTCCATGGCAATGATGAAAAGTAAGGGGGACAGGGGGTTGCCTTGCCTCAGCCCCCGACTAGGGGAGGAAAAACCCCACAGCCACCCCCCCACATCAAAAGAGAACCCGGTGGAGGACTGGATATGCAAACACAATTGGATGAATCCAGGGTCAAAGCCTTTCCTACGCATGATGTCATGCAGAGCTTCCCAGCTAAGCGTGTCGTAGGCCTTTGCGATGTCTAGCTTGAGGCACAGACCAAGAAACCCCGTAGAACGGAGGGAGTGAAGGACCTCTTGCATAAGAAGGACCTGATCCTAGAGGGTCCTACCATGGACGAAGCTTGCCTGATTACGTCCAACCAACCTAGGCAAGAGGGGGCCCAGACGGTTGACCAGGAGTTGGGAGAAGATGCGGATGAGGACATTGCACACACCAATGGGACGAAAGTGCTCTGGGTGGTGTGCATTCAACTGTTTGGGGATGCAGATAATGCGCGAGCAGTTGAGTTCGCACCAAACCTGCCTTCTCGTCAGCATGACGTTGAAAGCATCCAGAAGACTGGGGCCCACAATATCCAAGAAAGCTTTGAAGAACTCCAGAGACCAACCGTCTAGACCAAGCACTTTACCTCCTGGCATGGTGTTGATTGTGTTGGTCAACTCGGTCTCAGAGAAGGGGGCCAGAAGGTGTTGATTGTTCGCAGCAGTGAGCACCTTCGCCACATGGACGGAGATGGGCTGGGTGGGGCGCTTAGTCCAAATGCGTCCCCAGTAGTCCGAGAGCTCAGTGGCGATCCCCTGCGGGTCATCAACCACCACCCCAGCCTGGGTACGGATGCTACGGATGTGGGTTTCGCCCCGGGTCTTTACCATGGCGAAGAAGAATTTCGTATGTCGGTCCCCCTCGCGGAGCCATCTAATCCGGGAGCGCTGCCGCCAATAGGTCTTCTCCTCGTGGTCGAGACTCTGGAGTTGACGAAGGAGGTGCATCTCCTCCGTGTGCAGGTCCTCCCCATTCTCTTGCTGGGCCTAGATGCGTCCGAGCCGTGCCTGAACCAACTAGTGGCCAGCCTGAAACGAAAACTTCTCCCCCACCGGGAGGGCCTGGATGGCCAACTTGAGTTGAAGGAGAGCCTCTTTGAGGAAGGTCCGAGGGTCCATTCGACCTGGTTGGTAGTCTGCCCAGATGTCCTCCACTAACGGGTGAAGCCACGGCTTGGGAAGCCATGAAGATTTGAACCAAAAAGGGCGTGGGGCCCGGGGCGGAGGTGGGCCAATGGACACCACTAGTGAGCGGTGGTCCGAAGCAGCCCTCTCCTGCCTGGCAATGGAGATGGCGATGCCAAGGAGCAGAGCAGAGCTAACGCAGACACGATCAATGCGGGTGAGAACCCGATGCGTCCCTTTCTGCCAGTTACTCCAAGTGAAGCGGCAGTTCGCAATGGGCAAATCAACAACAGACGCTCTCTCAAGGAACTCCATGAAATCAGGCACTCCCGAGGGGGGGGGGGGGGGGGGGGGGCGGCCCCCCTAGATTTCTCCCAGGGGTACAGACGCTGGTTGAAGTCACTGACAACCACCCAAGAGCTGTGGTCCGGCACCAGCGAGGCCACCTTGTTCAACTCCTGGAGCCGTAGTTCCCAAGCCTGCGCCCCATAGAAGTTGGTTAGCCAAAAACCATGGGCGGGGATGTGGATCGTGATGGTCCATGGGGAGGCGTCCACCAGAGTGGTGGCAGGGCATGCAAGAATGGCTAGGCCGTCGGCCCGGCCTTGGCTGGGGTGCAAGTATGTGGTCCAGTCTGTCCACTGGAGGTGACCGGATTCCGCGGCCTGCAACTTGGTTTCCTGGAGGCAGACCACGTCACAATTCTCCTCTTTGACAATACGGCACAGGGTATTTCGTTTATAGGGGGTACCCTGCCCCTGGCAATTCCAACTAAAAATCTTCATGTGCAACCAGGGGTGTGGCGTTGGTAGACCTCTCGTAAGGTCTGCTGTTGACCCAAGTCGATGTGTCGTTGGGCTTGTCGACTTCGGGATCGAGACTCGGTCGGGCGGCCTGGGCA
>MNCI01008305.1:467284-485748 GCA_015680685.1 Gnetum montanum | reverse complement strand
GGGGGGTCGTGTTGTGCAGTGACTGGTCCCAAACGTCTAGGTTTTCATAGGTGATCTGGAGGGATTCCTCCCCTCCTGGGAGCTCCAAGAAGACCTCCCGGACGAGGTCGGTCGTGGTCAGGCTTCGCCAGACACAAAAACGGGTAAAGCCCAACCGGTCTAGCGACCGCGTGACCCAGTCGAAAGCGATGAACTCGCCGAAATGTCCCGCCACCTCCTGCAGGAAGTCAAGGCTCCATAACTCCCATGGGATACCGGCCACTCGGATCCAGATTGGGGTGCGGGTAAACAAATCGGGTTCTCTGTGGGCACCGGGGCGCCAGGGGGTCAATGCGAGACCCCGGGCCCCATAGAACCAAGGCCTGCCGAGAAGAACGGAGTTGCGGGCCTGCAAGGAGGGGAGGACGAAGAGGAGCAGGTCCTCCGAGAGGCTCCGAACGGTAACGTCCTCCAGCTTCCACTGCTCCTTGACCCAGCGGCGAATCAGGTCAAGCTTGGGGCGGCTCCCCCGGGAGATGAACCGATCGATGAGGCTCCGTTCCATGGTACACACGCCATCGATAGGGGGGTTACGGACGTGAAGATGCAGGGTGTTGTTGGAACGGGAATGAGCCTCGATGGCCGTAAGCGTGGGGGCCGTGGTGTCAGCTGTCATCGGGTTTGCCGTTGTCGGGGTCGCCGTCGTCGTTGTGAGGGGCGTGCTCCTGGAGGAAGCTGCCGTAGCCACCGTAGTCGCGTGGGTGGCGCTCGTAGACATTGTTGCGGCTGTCGGAGTTGCTGCTGCTGCTGCTGGAGTCACTGTTGCTGCTGCTGGGGTCGCGGCTGCGGCTGCTGTAGTCGCTACCGTGTGGGTTGCATCCGCCGTCGCTGTTGCCGCGGCCGTAGTCGCTGCTGCTGCTGCCGCTGCTGGAGTTGTTGCTGCTGCTGCTGCTGCTGCCATTGTTCATAGTTAAAAGTTAATAAGATGGGATCTTTCAGAATTAAGACCAAGATTAATAATAATTCTTTTCAAATTTAGTTACCAAATAATGTTGGTATGAATTTTGTATTTAATGTTTCAAATTTTATGCACTATCATGAACTAGTTGATAAGAAGACTATAAAGGATAACACCAATAAGTTTAAGAGGGCTATTGATCAGTCTAAGCCTTTAATGGAGAGGAAGGTAATTGTACTCAAGTGGAGGGAAGCTCCTAGCACTCACAGAGTAAAGAGGCATGAGTACTTGATCCATTGGAAGTATCAATCCATGGATGATATTGTATGGATCCATAATACCAAACTTCATGAGTGGGGGCCACTTTGACCCCTACTTCCTTGTTCACATGAGTTTAGTTTTTAAAGGGTGGAAGAGCTGGTGTAGGAACACCTCTTCTGATTCTCTTATTCTCTTCCATACATGTGATTTTTGCAGGTTTTGGACCTTGTGAAAACATCTTGAAGGTCATGGACCCATCTTGCTTCAAATATAAGCTCTTAGGAGAGATATCTTAAAGAATAGAAGACATCTTGGCTAGAAGTTAAGAGTTTGTAGGAGATGTCCTAGGTTCAAGGGAGAGGTCTTGGAAAAAATGCTAACATCTCAGGTGAGACATCCTTATTTTGGATGAGACATCTCACAAGTTCCTAAGACATCTTAAACTCATAGAAGACGTCTCTTCAACATTTTTAGTTCTGGCAGAGGACATCCTGAAAACACTAGAGGCCACTCAAATGGGTAGGGAAACTTTAGAAATTATCGTTCCAAATTTGGAAATAGACAAAACATGGGAGAAAAATATGGAAATAGTGAAGGGTCTTCAAGTTGATCTTGAGGAAGATTTCCTAGGTTTTTTATCTTAATTAATAACTATGGATTATGTTTCCTTCTTGTACTATAGAGAGATGTCATGAGATGTCAAGAGAGCACATGTAAAGAGTACATGAGTGTGTTTGTAGCTCTGGGTGAGGAAGTTTTGGCCTAGTGCCTCTAATGTCTTGTGAGTTGAGATCTTAGTCTTGGATTGTGAAAAAGATTCTCTCTTTCTTGTGTCTTGCATTGAGAGAAACCATTATGTGGTTGTAAAACCTCATGTTGTATAGCATTGTTTGAGTGTTTGAGAGGTATTGGATGATTTTTTGAGTTTTAGAAACCCTAATGTATTCTTTTCTTAATAATTGAAAATATCTAGTTTTTTCTTATTTTCTATCATACTACTTGTCTTTTCTTAATATCTAGATGCAGTGTTTGGAAGGTGAATTAACATTGGAGTGAACCTACTCTAAACTCATCATTAGTGCCATTGTTAGGGATGTACCAATGTTTTCTAGTTAGTTTATTTTAACACAATTTGTTACATCAAGCATTATCAAGCTTATCTTTCACACACTTGAGCATTAACAGACTTAAAAATGGCTTTTACACATAAAGTGAAATCTCCACCTATTATCAACCTTAACAAAACCAATGAAAAAATCTATAATGAAGAAAATTGGAGTGGATTGATGTAAACTAGAACATCATATGCTCATGTTGAATCTTAAAACCTTGATTTTACATTCATTTTCCTCTAGGATGAATAGTTTAGATGGAGAGACTTACAAGGTAACATTATGCTATCATGTAATTATTCAACATTGTTAATTCTTCAAGAAGGTCCACTAAAATCAAGTCTTGACCATGCATAACGAGGGTACCAAGTTGCCAAGAATATGAAAAGGACATATTAGCTAATAGAGGCTCAATCAAGAAGAGATGCTATCATGATAGTAAGATATGAACAAGAGAAATGAAAAAAAGGCATTAGAGACTATCATCCTTATAAAAAAGGAAGATACAATAGAAAAAGCCTGAAAAGTCTCATCATGCTCATAGATTCAATTCTCAATAACCCATTCTATACACCAAAGATATTGTGAAGTCAAAATTACATTTAGTCCTTGTAGAGACTCCTAGAAGAGATGAGGCAGACTCTAGACTTAGGAGAATTCAAAGCCTAAGATCTCTAATAGATCCAAAAGAGATGAATCAAAGAGTCATAAAAGGAGAACCAACCAACACTATTCTTTAAGTCCTATATTCTCTTTATTACATTCATTAATAGACTTTGATAAGGAAGAATGAAGACCAAAGGATCATGATAGGGAAAGGAAAAGGGATCATGATTGACACATCAATAGAAGAAGACATCATGATGAGGAAGAAGAAGATAATGAAGATAGAGAAAAGAAACTAAGGTATGAGAGAATAGAACATTATGAGCATTAGAGGGATTACCACTACAATAAAGATTATGAACTTGAAGACTATGAAGAACTTCTATTAGCCCCTCAAAGCATGATTAATATTAGAGAAGTATTATACATACCAACTAGACACCTAAGGTATAGTCACGGTAAGCAACTTGATATAAATAACATTTCAAATTTTGAAGGGGGAATATAATGTAGATCCATAGGATTGCCTTCAAGAATCTCATGATGCATGTGTTCTATGAAACATAGAAAATGATTGGAAAAATTAAAGTTATTTTTTAGAACACTCATTAAGGAGGCACAAAGCTTGTATAGATTTTTAGAACCAAAATTTATTAGAAGATGGAGTACCATGTTGAAGATCTTCAATGATAAGTATCAAACATATTCAAAAGTGTCAAATTTGAGAAGACAAATTCAAGAATGGAAGCAAGAGACACATGAATTCCTTGATGCAATAATGGATAAATATTATTCATTATTACATAGATTCCTAGGTCATGAATTCACTCCAAGGAAATAATTGTGACACATCATTAATGTATTAAGGAACAAAACAAGAATGACCCTTGGAGTGTATGATCAAGGAATATTGTTTGAAATGACAATCCATCAAATTTAATAGTTACTGGATCAAGGAGCAATAAAATGAGAGCTATGAAAGAGAGTGTCACCTAAAGGATATAATAAAGATCTTTCTCTCTCTCTCAAAAAAAAAAAAGAGATGTGAGAATCTGTGAGACACAGAAAGAAGAAACCATGGCAAATGTAATTCAATGAAAAATTCTGCCAATATAGAAATTTGTAAATGATATTATACCAAAGGTAGAGAAAATGTAGGACTCTATGGATAAAAAGTTTGCAATAGCACTCAAGATAGTGGAAGAGAAAACTAAATAGGCATTCACTAGGAATAAGGACAAGGAAAAGAATAAAGATAATGGATGTAAAGATTACAAGAATAAGATAAAATTGCTATGATGGAAGAGGTTATGAACACAAGTTTGGAAGACAAAAATGGACGTAATGTGTGCCAATATAGACATCCTAAGAAATGTTGTCCTATTATGGTCCAATTACAAGACTTTGACACCTATGTATTTAGTCCAAAATTTGTTAAAAAGAAAATGCCCAAAAGATTACCTTACTCATAAGATAATTACAAACAACCCTATTAACAACCATACTATTCTAGTAGGGCTTATTCTCAACCACAAGAGCAATATTGGTAGCAATGCCAACAACCATAGTCATGATGAATACCACTAATAAGGTGACAATATTTGTATTGATAGTTAGATCCTTATGGATACTATGTCTAGTGTCCTATATATCTTGTTAGTACTCATGTTCATGCTTCTTCTCATTAATATCCTATTAAATACCACAAGCCTACAAGTCCATGCATGGAATCACAACCCTACATGTCTCAATTAGTTACAAGTCACTCTCATTAGGCTTGTAATCCTTTACTACCAGTATCACTACTAGCGATGTAAGGAGAACTACCAATACAACCACAGTAGAAAAGTGCTACCATGGTAGTTAGTACATAAGAGGACATCATGAGCAATAGTGAATCAAAAGCAAAGAAACATCCTTTATTTAGGACAAGTCTAGAAAAGACTTAAGGAACAAGATCTTCATCTAATTGTGCTCCTTCTACAGTAGGTCCTTAAGCAAGTACCTTGCTTCAAACATCAATAGAGAAGAATCTAAGGACTGTCATGCTTACATAGATAGTAATACATTGAATAAAAGTAGGGGTACTTCCAAAGAAATGAATTGATCTAGGAACCCCTATAATCTATCTCCAGATAGTAGGTAACAAGCCATGTAAAGCTTTATTTTATTTAGAATTGAGGGTCAATCTTATTTTTCATGATATGTACAAGGCTTGGATTCTACCTCCATTAAAGAAATGTAACATTTGATTAGAGTTTGTTGACTAATTTATTGTTATTCCACTTGGATAGGTGGAAGATGTTGTAACTATCATAAGTAGTTACTCCTACCTTGCAGACTTCCTAGTCATTCACAGGAGAAAGAATAAAGAGGAATTTCCTATAATTATGAGAAGGCCCTGGCATAGCATCATGGATGCTAAGCTTGGTATTAGAGATTTATCCTTGGAAATATCCAAAAAAGATAAAACTAGTGTCTTTCCATGAGTGCCTATGTAGAAGAAATTGATAAGATAGATCAAATACAAAGATAACTCTTCGAGACTAAGTTTTAATAAGAAGACAATATTATATGGGAAGAATTAGAATTTCCAAATTAATATGAATCAAAACCTCTAGAACTTAAAACTTTACAAGATACACTTGAATATGATTTTCTAAATAATAAAAAATTGATGATTATAAATGCAAATCTTGAGAAAGAATAGAAAAAGGTTTACTACAAGTTGTAAATAGATGGCCAATTGCATTCACATCATCTTATGATAAAATAATGGGAATAGATCCTTGAATTTTTTAACACTGTGTCTACGTAGGTCTTGCTATTAAACCAAATTTTCAACCTTAACAAAGGAGGAACCCAAAAGTCAATGAGGTCATCATACAAGAATTGGAAAGACTACTGAAGGTAGGGTTCATCTATTCCATTGTGAACAATGAATGGATTAGCCCACTCGTCATGGTTCCAAAGAAAGGTGGAAACTAGAGGATCTGCATAAACTTTAAGTTGTTAAACATGGAAATATTCAAAGAACATTTTCCTTTGTCATGTTTTGACAAGTCATAGAAACTATTACAAGGCACTAGTACTATATATTTTTGGATGGATGTAATGGGTATAACCAAATTTGCGTCATGTAAGAGGATTAGGAGAAAATTTGTGTCATGTACAAACAAATATCATTTGGCCTCTACAATCCTCTAGCAACGTTTTAGAGACTTATACTTAGTATTTTTCAAAAACATATTGGTAATGGCGTTGAGTTATTCATGATTGATTTTTCTAGTTATAAATACAACTTCAAGCAAGCTCTAAACTATTTAGAGTAAGTTTTGAAAAGATGTGTCGAAACAAACGTAAAGCTCAATTAGCAAAATAACCATTTAATGGTCTAGAAGGGCATAGTTCTAGGACATAAGGAATCATAGAAAGAAATAGAAGTAGATCTCACTAAAATCAAATTCATCCAGAATATTACCTAGAGGTTACAAATAGTTAAGGACATCACATCATTTATTGATCATATAAGATATTACAGAAGATTTATTAAGAAATTTTTAAAGGTAGCAAGACAACTAGTAGAATTAATGAAGAAAGATGCATCATTCTATTGGTTAGAAGAATATGAAAAGACATTTGAAAGATTGAAATAGAAACTAATTGAGAAACTAATCCTAAGAGCTCTAGATTGGTCTAGACCTTTCTACATCATGATAGATGCTTTGAATTATGCACTAGGGGTAGTGTTGACTCAAATAGATGATCAAAAGAGAACTTACTAAATACACTACACTAGTTGAAGCATTATCAAAATACAACTAAATTATGTGAATATGAAAAGGATCTTATGAACACAGTATATGGAATTGAGAAATTCAGACATTATGTGCTCAAGTACTTGATCTATGTCCATACTAACCACAATGTAATTATATGCCTAGTGGACAAACCAACGATTAGCATAAGAGTGATTAGATGAATTATCATATTACAACAATTCAACATCGCCATGATTAATAGGAAAGGAACTAAAAAACTAGTAGCTTATCATTGGTTAAGACTATGATGGAAACCCCAAGATAATGAAGAACCTTTGTCAACCTAGTTTCTATCAAACTAGTTTCTAATGAGTCATTATTCATGAAATTGAAAATGATTGTGGATTTAGTAATAAAGTTATGGACCATTAATTACATAACTTATCTAAAATTACAATAACTTCCTACTGAATGGAATAGAAAACAAAAAGAATAGTTTCTCCATAAAGTTAAACGATTCATGGAAATTTAGGAAAATCTTTATAATATTTGTGTAGGTTGACTAATCTAATGGTGTATTCTTGAGAAGAATTAACACAAAGACCTATAAAATGTGCATGATCGACCATGTGATGATCATTATGCAAGAAGAAAAATATCTCTAAAGAATCTTATGATAGGCTACTTTTAGCCCGTGATATTTAGAAATGGATATACATTTACATAATGTTATGAAAGATATAAAAAATATGAATGATTGACAACTAGAAATGAAGGACCACAAAAATGGATACAACCATTAGAGCCATTTGATATATGAGGAATTGATTTCATGAGGATTATCATACTGATGTTGAATGGAAAGTCCTATATAATTGTAACAATTAAGTGTTGCACTAAGTGGGTAAAAGCAATTATAGTAAAGGATTGTATAGTAATAATAATTGCAAAGTTTATTTAGAAACATGTGGTGAATATATTTGGAATATCTTGAATGCTAATCTTAGATAATGAGACCCACTTCACTAGAAATACATTTTAGAAACTACTACAACACTTTGAGGTGAATCATAAACTTACTACATCATATCATCCTCAAGCTAATGGATAAGCATAAGATAATAACAGGAAAATTACACACATACTAACTAGAACTATTAGTAGGTATAGGAAGGATTGGAGCACTAAGCTTAATGGTGTTCTATGGACATATCAGTCAACCTAGAAACTTCTTATATGATATTTTTGATATGAACTTGTCTATAGTAAATTACCTATCTTTCCAATTCAGGTAAACAAAAATATCCTAGCCATAACTTATGTGCTCAACTTAGATAAATCTATCCAAAAAGGAGCAACTAATGAATCCTAATCCATTAGATGAAAATCAATTAATGGCCTAAATGAGTAATGAGATTTATAAGAATTACTCCAAATATTGACATGATACTAAGATTAGACAAGTTTCTATTAAACCTAATGATAGAGTCCTTTACTACAACCCAAACCATGTCACTTAGAAGACTAAGTTCCAAAGTTTGTGGGAAGGACACTATATAGTTCATGTCATGTACCAATCTAGTGCCATGCAAATTTATCATTGAACTAACCCACAGAAACTATTTCTTGTTAATATTCAATAAGTCAAGTCATTTTATGACTTTTCATCATTAAGTGACCCTACCATGAATCCTGCTAGGCCCATCTCCCATATAATCTTTCGTATTACTTTCTTTAACAATAGTCGTGAGGGTGTCACTTCTTGTCCTTAGACATTGTGAAATCTTTTTACATTTTTCTTCATTTTTTCTAAATTCTTTACAATCTTTCTAATTCTTGGCATTTTTAATTCTTTAATATCTTTAACATTCTTTGATATTTTCACAATTCTTGCTACTTTCTAATCCTTTAATATTTTCTCAATTCTTTATATGTTTTCCAATTATTCTATATCTTTGATTCTTAATGCAATCTTTCTATTTTTGTTATTGATTATTTAATAAATTATCAAGTAATGTGTAAGATGTAGTTGAACAATAAGAATTTCACCTTATGTTATCAAATCATTGAATGACTAATGGTATATATAGTAAGATCACATTATCTATACACTCATTTCTAATAAGAAGATGTTCTTACCATAGACATAACGATATTTTCATCACAAATAAACTAGTGAACATTATGCCTTGATGAGAAGGTGAAAAGGCAAGCGACAATAAAAAGGGTATGACATCAAGGGGTTTTTTGAATTCCCTAAAGCTTTTACTATGAGTCTTATTACACTATCATGTTGTATTAGTTAGTTGTGTTCTAATATAAAATGTTAGTATGTTCTAAAATAAATGTTGTTTTGTCATGCCACTAGAAAGACATGTTACCCATGCTTGAAGATAGTCCTTTGGTAAGGTTAATGCAGTAGTTATACAATAAATACATATAATAACTCCACATCATCTCATACCTCCTAGATACTTTGCTAATAATCACTACTTTCCTACAAATTCATATTCATTTCTAAACTTAGCAATTTTTTTCTATCAAATCACTTCCTAAACTCTAGTTGATTTACCTTACATGAACTTCTTAACTAATATCATTTTGACAATAAAATACCACATTGTAGGCATCATCTATAATAAAGAACACTTTGTAATACCTTAACACCTTCTAGGTGACCCATTTCATTAATTTGTTTCATCAAAATTTGCAAATATTTTAAAAATTTCAAAGTTGATATCATAGATATGATATCCCATCACCTGCAATATTGCATGTACGATACTGTATCTACAATATCACACATATTAAAAACTATGTGTGTGTGTGTGTGGACCATTAGAAAAATTTTCATTTCTACCATTTAATGTAAGCAAAGTTCAAGCAATTTTTCCATTATGAAAGCTTTTTAAGTTCCATATCTTCCTGAATAGACACTTGATTGGAATCATTTCTATGTCCTTTTGATTCCATAGTAAACATCTTAGTCGTGGGGGAGAACATTTACGAATAATTCTGTGAAATTTGCAATTTTTTTCAAATGCATGGAAGATTAATTAAGTGTAAGTATTATAAACTAGAACAAATAACAATAACATTTCAATTTGATTTAAGTCAATTAACTTACAAATTTGTTTCCAAATAATATTATGATATTTTTAAACAATAAATCAAGGATAAGTGATAGGTCATTCAAGTTAAAAATTATTTCCAATTAGTAGGAAAATTGTTTAATTAAGGGTTTTTTTGAAATAGAGTTTTTTTCTAAATTAACAAATTTTCAAACATTACAATCAAATTTAAAAATAAAATTAATTATATATAACATTTTTTATTATAATCCAAAATCCAATGAAAGGTTATGAAATGTTAGAAATTTTTCTGGAATTTTTAGATAATCTTGATATTTCTTGTGATTGTAAATATCATTGAAAATGATACATGAAGTAGGAGGATTGTGACAAACTAGAGAAAAGAGGTTTAAGGGAAGAGGTAGAGGATGAGGTAAACAACAGACATCTCTTGAGGAGCAAGAAGCACAATCTTACTCAATCCAGTAGCCCACACCAGCAATAGGATAGTTTGTGCAAGTAGAGGTTGTAGTACTACTTTTTCTAGATCAAGGATAATGCCTCACACTCTCAAATGAATGTCTAAAGGACATTCAAGAAAATTCCACCATGTTCATTATCCTAGTGGAACTAAAATTTGGGTTTTTAATGGATTTCTCACCTATAGAGATGTGTAAATAGTTACAAGACTCATCCTTCTAACCTATTATTTCAAGCAACAATGACTGGTATTTAAGGGAGACATATAGTTCTAGCATAATTAACAAGATGATGCTATCATGAAGATTGGAGTGATAGTGTCTTACTCAGTGGAGGCCATTGCTAAAGTAATGAATCTACCAAATATCAAAGCCAACATTACTCAAATATCTACAATGTCTCACATAGATGTTAGGGACTCATGTTTGTAAAGGATATATGAAACAATAAAAAAAATTATAATGGATTATCTACAATGGAGAAAATTTATTTCAAGATAAGGACATACCACATCTTACCTACGAAGAGGCTCAACAAAATATCTACATATGCTATTGAAGTGTCATCTTAATGAAAAAAATTTAGGTAAATATGGCATACTTATTATTTCTCTAAATACAAAGAAGGTCTAAAGATAAGAAGATAGGGAACCCCACTCTTCCATTTTCTTGTCTCATTAGAAAGTTGTTGAAATAGGCAAGTATTTTGGGATACACTAATGATGTTATATTTAAAGCCCAAAATGCATCTTACATAGAGATTTCCAAACTAGTGCCATCTAAGAAAGATCAAGTGGAAAAACCAACAGGTGGCAAGGATAAAATTTAAACAACACTAATGACAAACATTCTATCTTTAGAAATAAAGTAGGAACTAGTGGGTCAACCTAAGTTGCAAAGAAAGTAGGATCAAGTGCTTCGCTAGCATAACAAATATACTATAGATCTTCCATGAGCCATCTACAAAAAATTGTAGACATAAGAAGTTGGAGCAATAGAGAGATATCAAGCATGTATTGAGTTAAAGATAATCCTAGTAGACCTATCATATCAATAGAATTAACTAGTGGTCAAGTATCTTTGCAGGAAGAGGAAAATGATGAATGCACACAACGAATTTTAGAAAATGCTACATCCTTTTAGGCAATGTTAGAAATAGAAGGAGTCATAGTGGTGATTATGCAATGCCAAGATGCAATAGGAGTAGCAAATATAGTCATATGTCACATCAAAGAGTCATTTAATGTCTTTGTTGTACCACTAGTAGATATTTTTGGAACTAAATATGTTCAAACTTTAGCTGGAACATCAAGAAAAAAAATCATGTCCCTTGCAGAAATGAAGATGCTTTGGATATACTAGTATAAATAAGCCAATTTATATAGAATCTTTTAGATATTCCTAGTGATATCTCAGCACTTTAGTTAGAACTAATTTCTACCAAAAAAGAAAAAAAAACTAGTCATATCTAGAACAAGGTTGCAATACACTAATATTGATGTATAAAGACTAGAACACGAATTAGCTAAATTAAAAGCAAAAAAACAAGATCTTGCATAGTAGATAGCACCTAGAGAAGTATAGTAGTTCAAAAATGATCAAGTTAATCAAATGATGATCAATTAGAAATAACTAGAAATAGAAAGAGAGAAGGTAATATGGAACACTTTAGCTGCATATGCCTAGATATATGCCCATGCAAGTGCAATTACTACATTAGAGGAAGAAAATAAAAGGATTGTTGTACAAAAATTTAGATTAATAAATGTAAAGAAGGAAAAGAACATGCCTGAGGAAAGCACTCATTAGTTAAGAAAATAATTTACTAGAGTCAACTTGAATACATGATAGTGGACTAGAGAGAATAGAACATTATTAATGGAAGAAGTACACACAGCTAAAGAAAAATCAACTATTAAGATCAATGCATGACATAATGAGGCCAAAAAACATGAAAGGCTCAAAGAACACTTCAAAGAGCAAGTGGGAATGTATAAATAAATTAATAAAAAGGAGATTTATATTCCATCATGCAACAATTACCTGATCGACAACCCATCCTAGACAATCTTGCATTGGTCAATTAAGCATAGCTCAAAAACAAAGACATATAGAATAAATATTTGATAGAATATATGAGTTTAGTAAATTTATGATATATTAAGTTGGTCATGTTAATAGTAGGTAGACCAAATGATGAGAGTAGTTACTCTAATTATTAGAGTGGTTACTCTAGCAGTTATTCTAATAATTAGAGTAGTTGCTTCCAAGCCTATAAATACAGTGCCCAGGTGCACAATTGGGAAGAAATCTTTTAACAGTCAAGTAGCGAAACTCTTGTAGTCTGTTTGAAAGTTAGAGTATTTTCCAAGTACCCATAGCAGGAGGCCTAAGTGTGGTTAGATCTTTATTCGAGCATTGTGTACCTAAGCACACCTTGTGTATGGTAATAAAGATGAGCTCTTCGATTCATCCTTGCTGCACTTGAGATTTTTTTTCTTACGCATTTCTTTTATTTTAGTTTCTTATGCATTTATTTTATTTTATGCACTTTACATTTCTATTATTAGCACAAATCAATTAAGCAAATCGTTAAATTACACAAGAAAGACCGCTTTGAGCATGCATGTAATGCTTGGTAACCCAATAATGATTAGCATTTGGTAATCCCAGTAGTGTTGCATTGGTTCAAGATGTGTATGGCAAGTGGGAATGAATGCTAGTGTTAGGATTAGTTAGAACTTAGTTAATGAGTAGTTAAGTTAAATTAGTCACTTAGTTACCTCTCTTCTTCCCTACTAGTGCAAGAAATAAAAACATAAAAGCTATAAAAATCATATGCCTCAAGCTTACTTAACCATACAATCATGACATATAGGTAAGCTTGGGAAGACAATGATCAACCAACCTATCCTTATTCCACAAGGGCACATAAGCACTTAGTCCTTGAAATTCAATTGGATCATGCATGAAACACTCATATTCGTATGGTTGAGCGTAGGGGTACCTCGCCGCTCATCACCAAAGATAGAATTGGAGCAACAAGTGGCTACCATGTATTCCATGTATGAAAAAGAGTATGTGGGTAGAAAAGATGCACAAAAAAAGCACCACATTGCCAACTTTGAACTTCAAGTAGTTAAAATATATTATCAAGACTAGAAATATGTAGTAGTAAATCTAGCTAGAAGAATGATAGATTATCAAGAACTATACAAGGTTTCCAAGGCCTTTGAAGTGGAATGAATATAGTTTTTAGCATGATATGTTAAAGATAATTAAATTTTTACATAATTTCCATGTCCTTGGAAAGTTCCAACACTAGAAAACATTGCTAGTGTGGCATGGACTATGCATAATCTTAGGGATAAAGAAGAAAAGCTAAGAGCATTGCTAACTAAATATCAGTTCAGAAAGGTAGATGACAAAGGCAATAGGATGATGGAGAAGTTGTTAATACTAGGGACTTAAGAGACTACATTAAGCTCCAATTTTTTTTCTTTGTTTTATGCTTCTCATAAAATTATCTTATGTATCAATCATGATTTGCATGATAATTTTATAACACCACTCAAATAAAAATACATCATATATATTCAGTAGTTAGTCATGTATATATGTCATGTTATTAAGTCTATGTAACCCTACAAGTTTGTAAGATTTCTATACTCTTTTTGTTTGAACTCAAGGATGAGTTTTCAATTAGTTGTGGGGGTATGATAAAACATTTGATGTAAATGACTATGATATCATATCTATAATATCATAGATGTAATATCGTAGCTCAATATATGATGTAGTAGGTCATGTTCATGCCTATAAATATGAGTCCACCATCTTGTTAAGTGTAATGTTTTTGCCAATACTTAGTTAAATTCTTGCAATTTATTTTTGTAAATTTAGAGTTAGTTGTGAATACATGAAGTGTGGTGAATTATAGTTATACAACATCCTTATTTGAGTGGATTGTTCCTAGACATAATTCATGACCAACAATAAAGATCAAGATTATTCTTCATCATTACAACATTTCACATAGAATAGATTTACATTTCTATGTATTTTACTTTTGCCTTGTCATTTACATTTCCAAAGATATTTACTATTCCATTAGATGTTAAAATGGATGAAATAAGTACGACTAGTTTCAAGCGTAAAGTGTAATTGTTTAGTAACCTAGTAGCAACTTTACTTGATTTGCTTAATGGTAAAGTTATTTAGTAATTCTAGTAATAATTACATTAGTCTAGGATGTGTATGAAAAGCTAGGATCAAATGCTTATCATGAATAGGATAGAATAGTTTTATATTTTCATTGGCTTTAGTAATAGAATTTATAATCATTTTTACTATGTTTACTATTATCACACTTAGAGCCGAAATAACATCAACTGATCATATACCTCACTAAGAGTTAAAACATATGTTTTACACTTGACTAACTTCAATGATAAGATAATGATCAAAAACTTATCATCAACTCACTAGTACACTTATATTGTCCATCCACAGATTACGATCTTGTCATGTGTGAGCACTTGTGACATGTATAGTTGAGTGTTGGGATTCTCTATCGCTCATTAATTATTAACCATTTTTTGGATGGATGAGAATATGTTTGAGTGTCATAATAATAATAAGATCTCTTTAATAGTTCTATTGAAGGTAATTAAAGGTTGAAGCAAGTAATAGAGGTCAACAAGCTAATCACAAGTCAGACTGCAAGTGGTGGATTGTCTATGGCTGGTCTATTGTAAAATCACAAGTTAAGCATAACTTTTGATGAAGGTTAAGGTCAATTACTTCTTCAACCATGAGCAAATTGTAAGTTTCAGTATATATCATAAGATGCTACAAGTCATATTTGGCCAAAAACAAAAGACTAGAAATGATTACTAGTAAAAACATAGGTCATGGTTAAATATAAAGTAAAATGTCATAAGTTGCAAATTACTACTAAGTCTATAGGCTATGTTCAAATACAAAGCAAAATATTGTAAGTTTGGATTTTCTTAGAGAAACTTGAAAGTCACTATAAGTTAACTACAAGTGAAAGAATGGGTCATGGTTAGGTTGTAGTTTGCATAGTTACACTACAACTTCAAGTTTTTAATTTAGGAACTAATTGAGGCTAGTTTTTAAATATAAAATGTAAAAGAGACTATACATTTCAAGGATCTTAAAGAAATTTAGGAAAAATACAATACACTTTAAATTTTCATATTTGAAAGAGAAATAAGATGCTACACCTCAAGAATAAGGTCTAGATTTTAGATAAGTGTTTAGAACTAAAGAGGATAATAAAACATATTTGATTTATCATGTTCCATGGGTTTACAACATGAAAATTACTTCAAGCTTGTGAGAAGAAAAAGGGAATCTAATAACAACCCAAAATGAAGTTATAATTCACTTATATTAGAGTAGAATTCGACTCTAAAACATGTGAAAACTTAAAAATTTCTTAATGCTAAAGCTTCTTATAGGGGAAATTAAAATAAATCCCTCCAAGAATGCATGCTTCTAAACTCCAATAAAATTTCAATTCTTTAACATAAATATAGAACCTCAAATTAAATAGCATACATGAAAATTCTAAGCTAAGCATGCTAAAAAAATCCAAATTAAACATGAGATTAAAATTAAACCTAAAAACACTTAGTGCTTGAGAAAACTTGAGATAATGAGAGGATAAGCTATGAGAATATGAGGGTTGTGAGGCTCGATTATGAAAAATTGGAAGATTCATTAAGAGCAAGTGAGAGAATGGATGAGAGGCATTAAGAAATACTCAATTATAAGAGCTCAGGCTTATAAGAATGTGAAGAGAGCATCAAATCAAGTAAGCTTAAATGCACATTCACACACCAAATGAAGGAAAGAAACAGTTTCTTCATTCAATGAATAAAATGCTTAACATAAGTACAAATGTGAAGGGTTTACCTCTATTTATTTATACTTTTAGGCCAAAGGATTTTGCCAAATTTGAAATGGCCCAACATGGAGCCTCTTAGCCCTTACTTGCTTATTTTATAATAATTCAACCTAACCTTCTTCTATGCTCAAAAACATAGAAACATCACACTTCTAACTATCAACATGACCTACAAATATGGATACAAAGCATAATTGACTACAAACATGGCAAGGACTCAACTTAACATACAAAAGTAAAGACTATGAAGGAGTAAGAGACTAAGAAGAAGATGATCACACATTCATGCTATGTTTAATAGGATGGATATCTATAGCATCATAAATGTCTACTAGGGTTGAGATGTATACTAAATGTTATAAATTTTTTTACCTAGATGTCTACTACAAAGATATTGACTTTTTTCCTAGATGTTTACTTCTTAGATAGATATCTTTTGCAAATCATTTGCCATTTGAATGCAAGTCCTCATGTCATAGATGTCTAACTCATTTGTAGATGTCTACTATAATACTTGGTCAAATTTTGGACTTCACTCCTATAGCTTGGTAAACATTTATCATACCCATAGACATCTATTAATTCACTTAACTCATTCTAAGTGCATGTCAATTCTAATTAGGACTTCTCTCCCACAACTCCATCATATAGTAGACATATACATATCTCATAGATATATCTACTGTATTTTGTACACCAAGTTTCTTGAAATAATCTAACTACTTCTGTAGACATTTATTATTCTTATAGATACCTACTACTCCAAATATTTCACATTAAATACAAAAAATACAGAATAAAAAGTTCTCATTTACAAGTTTTGAGAGAAGAACCAAAATAAAAATTCTTAGGCACCAAAGATCCATAACGTTATTTAGCATGAATAGACTTATGAAAACTAGGATAACATTATTGATAAATGAACTTGATTGTGTAACTAGCTTTAAAAATGCTTACTTTTTGAATGTACCATTATTTTATACTTTCCATGCATTCCCATAAAGGAGATGTATTAATAATTATTGAGGCCAAGAAAAATGCTCGATTAATATACAAATAGTTTTTCTTTATAAGTTGAATCTAATTCTTATTTTTAGTTTTAATCTACTAAGCAACCTTGCTCATAAAATGTTAGATTTAGATGTTCTAATTGTTTCAACCCCATCCATCACCAATAGATCATGGCTTATAAATATTTGGACCAAAGAAAGAACACTTTTTTTCCCCAAAATAGAGATAATGCTTTTTTGTACTTTATATGATTGAAAAGAATACAAAGGCATGGACTAGATAACTAATCTTATACAAAGTAAATTCTATTTACCTAAAATATCAATTTTCCTTGCTAACCCTTTAACTTTTTATTAGATTTGTTGACCACATTCATCCAAAGATCCTTTTGCATTTTGCCATTGAAAAGTCTAAATACTTTGTTGGTAGGATATTCTAGGTGCATTCTAAGAGGTGCAAATATTATAATTCTTGTTGCAATGTTTTTTTATGATTTATAATAATTCACATACCTCATTTTTTATATTTACTATAATTATAACAAATTACCTTAATTGAAAAGTTCTAAATGACAATGTATCAATTCAACTAATTTAGCTCCAATGTAAAAATCCAAGATATCTCTAACATTTTGTAAAGTAGTTAATAATAAATCAATGGCAATCATTTTTTCTATCTATCATAAGTAAAACAAGAGCTTTTGAAAAAAATTTTCATCATATTCAACATGGTCAAATCTAATAATTTATTTTATTCCAATAAGTAGTTTTCAATCTCATTTTTGTTTACATCTTTTGAAGTATAATGAACTTTTCATAGAGGCAAATGATGAAAAAGAACTCATGTAGCTAATGCATTTTGTTGGGACAAGGCTAAAATGATGATGATGATCTTTTGAGGTATAATGAATGATTATTTGATATCTTAAATACTAACTAATAATCAAGTTTGCTACTTGAAAATTGAAGAAGCTTGGAAACTAGGTCATATGTATGCCTAGCATAACAATGATAAAAGATAATTGCTATTTTCTAATATTAGTGACATAACAATAAGCTAAAATAAGGTAATATTTATTTTCTTTAATCTCATGCAATATATTCAATAGAATGAATTATTTTAAAGAAAGTAAAGTAAGAACTAAAAAGATTGGATTAATGTACAACATAGTAGAGAAGAAGATAAAATTAGTTGTAGTTAAAGCTAAACATAAGATCTTGGATGATTTGTATGAGAAGACAAAAATAAAAGATGGATAAAAATCTATAAAATTGAAATTAATAAAAAAAAA
>MNCI01008305.1:414833-450568 GCA_015680685.1 Gnetum montanum | reverse complement strand
CTTATGCTACCAAAAGTAAGCTCTACATTGTGGGGGACACATACCTTTAGTTTTTGGTACAAATTTTTTTGAAATTTTTCTAACTCCCTATGGTTAACCCAATAAAATAATATTAAAAAATAATCACTACAAAAGGGTTAAGAACACCATACAAACTCTACTAGCCAAGAATAAAATAAGATTAAATTAATACATCTAGCCTACAATCCTAAAGAGAGCCTAAATAATTAAATTTCAATACCCAATAAGTTAACATAACTAGATCTAATGAAGAAAGATATCTAAAAGAATAATAGTTATGAACTCAAGGGATAATCATGGGTTATGTTATGATTGTAGATGGCACCTAAATGATCACAAGTGAGAGGGACTTCATAGCCCAAGGAAAAGCAACCTAGAAGAGAAAGGTATAAAAAATAGTAATAACCACAATAACTTTAGGAACAAGCAACCAAGGTAACTCATGCCATAGGACCACTTCAAGAGGAGCCTAAAGTGAAATCTATTTGATAGATTTCCACCATGGAACTAACTACTCCAGGTAAGACAATGTTCCTAAGCCAAGGCCTAGATTAGAGATCACCCTCATAGAGGCTTTCTTAGAGAAGATCAAGACCATGAAGGTCCAAAGTTCTATCCTTCAAGAGTTAAATTTTGGACCCTTCTTGGAGCTAGCATTGGAGAAAGTCTACATACAATTGCAGGGGTCTCCCATGTTGCCCATTCTCTCCAATAGTGGAGAATGGTACATGTGGGAGAATTATGTCTTTTGGAACAACCAACAAAGAGATGTATCAATAAAGATTAAAGACATAACCATCTCCTACATGATTCAGGCCATTGCAAAGATCCTTAGGTTATCAAATGCTAGGGCTAAATTGGCTAACATCTTAACACTTGTAGATCCAAAAGCTAAAAAGAAGTAGGTTCAATGATGTTATGAGCTGGATTGTAAGGAGTACAGTGCTCTCAAAAAGGTAGAGAGAGCATACTTTAAAATTACAGCTTATCATCCAAACCTCGTGGTCAGACCTAGTATAGTTATGACTTTCTTTGCCCAAGCATGCACTGCTTTGGGTGGAAGGTTCCCAGTCAACCTTCCCCAACTCATTTTCCTAGAGATTAAGAAACATTTTAAGAAAAATGAGAATTGAAGGAAGGCACTCCCCTTTCCATGTCTCATCCAAAAGCTATGAAAAAGGGGAGGCATAGATCATTTTTCTAATGACATGGTCCATCATGCTCTTACTGCATCATGGTAGAAAATGATGAAAGACAAGGTATTAGCAAAGCTACAAGAAGAGGAGTAGCCACCATCACCACTTACAACCCTAAGGACTACACCAAATGTGCTCGCAGCTGTTGAAAGAACCAAAAAGTTTAGGAGCATCAGCTGTAGCAACAACAAGGCTCTATAGGTGGTGTGGAGTCCTCTATTTACCATATATCTATGAGCTATCTCAATAAGGTCACAAGGATCATTAGCTAATTGGATAGTGGAACAACCCATGTCTTCTCTACACATAGGAACCAAGTGCCTACCAAGTCTAGTCCAGATGTCAAGGAGGTCATAGTGTCCATTCCTAGACAAACATTCCATGAGATTTTACAGAATATTGTAAGCTCATTCATCATGTTGGAGGAAGGTGAGGGGGCAATGGTCTTGATTATGCCATACAACAACCAAAATATAGTAGTGGATGTGATGGCTGATAGGGTAGCTAAAGCCTTGAATACTCTGATAGTAATTGTACCTAACATTGTTTCCATTGCAAACATCCATGCATCTGCAAGAGCAAGAAGTCATTGGATGAGGGCTGCCCAACACGAGGAGGTGTTGGAAATACTAGTTAGAGATGGGCAACCACTTTTGGAGATCTTTTATCTTTTTGATGAAATCATAGTGAACCAACCATAGCTACTTCAAATAAGGGACAAGTTACTTATTGTTAATTCATAAGTAGAGGAGGCCATTATATCCAATCGATGGTTGGCTATCAAATTTAATAATTTACGAGTCCATTTATACAGCCCTACCATTCTTAGGCCTAAGCTTACTAGAGATGAATATTTCCAAATACTTCAACAAAAACATCAAGAGGCTGAGAATGCAAAGGAGGCAATGATCTTCAATGCATCCTTATTAAAAGCTATGGCTTTTAACACTAACAAAGACCTATCGTAGGTTTGTAAAGAAAATTTGGTTCTCACTAGGAATAACCACCACCTACAAAATGTTGAGCAACAAAAGAATTAAATGATCAAGTTCATATGCCAGTAGTAGGCGTAGCTCACCATGGTTAACTTAGATCTAACGAGGTTAACTATTGAAAATTGAAATCTCTCAATGGAGAAAGTCTAAGCTCTTCACTAGTAGACTACAATTAACCTAATCGATTGAAAAAATGAGGTCCTAAAGTTTGAATTGGTGAAAAATCACTCTAGGAACCAAGTTGAATTCCTGAAGAAAGTCAATGAAAAGGAAATCCAATTGGCAAAGGTGAAGATGAATGAGGTGCTCTAGCAACTTCAACAACAAGATGACATATGGTAGTCCATCTTTGATGGATTGAATGCGTATAACAAGACAAAGATTCACCTAAAGGAGTTGCAAATTAAAGAGATGATGGAGTACATGGAGCTTTCCAACCTTCGTTATGCAAACTTGGTAATGCTAATAGCAAGGAGATCAAGAATAGTGTTGGAAAAGAAAGTTGCCAGTTCCTACTTATTTTATGAGGTGAAACTCTAACTTCAGAAAGAGACTAAGAAAAAATTTAAAGACAACCAATAGGGAGCTTGAAGTGCTTAAGAGTAAATTAACTGATCAACAATTTCTTGCTAAAAAGCTGGTAAGAAGAATGAGTGATTACTAAGAACTACATAACCTAGTCAAGATGTTTGACATCAAATGTAAAACATTTGTAGGCTTATTTATCAACATGAAGGAATTATTTCCTTCAATGTGATACCAATGGGATATTCTTGCACCAACCCACATCGATAAAGTTGCATGAACCATCTATGATCCACAGTAATGGAGACAAGATGAAAGTACTATTAGATGCTTTTAAACTTATGGCATCAATAGCAGCAGCAGTAGGTTAACCTCAGCCTCCAACAACATTAGGATGGGATGAAGGATCATAAAAGCCATAGGAGCCTCCAACTCCAACCACTATCTAAGAGTTCATCACATCTTCAACTATTTTACAAGAAGTTGCTGAAATTTCCTAAAGTGCCTAATTTTATTATAAAGGGCACTTATTTTTATAACAATATACAATCTAGCACTTAGAGAGTCAAATAGAGTTATCCAATCTATTTTCATATTAATAAATTGTAATAATCTTGATCCTACTTTTGTTCACTAAAGGATGAATTTTCACTCAATCATGGGGGTATGATGACATATCAATAAGATATGCTATGTTAATGTAGCATCATTGATGTATGCTAGGGCGCGTTGATGTAGATACATCAACACTAATGCATTCATTGACTATATAAATGCATGTACCTCTCACATTTATGACACCTTTCAATCTTTAAGCTAGCTGAATTCTTGTAGTTTCTTCATTCCAAAGTTAGAATATTTTACTCTGAGTACCTGTAGTGTCAATCTATAAGATTGTAGGACAGTTTATTTGAGTGCCTATGTACCTAAACACATTAGCATGAATGATAATAAAATCAAGATTTCCTACATCCATTGTAGTACTTAGACTAGTTTAATATTATTTTCTCACTTTACTTTATATGCACTTTCCATTATTATTCTTAATTAAGTAATTAATGTTATTGTTCATAAGGAACGTGAGTACAACCATTTCAAGCATAACCTATTAATGCTTGGTAATTCCAATAGTGAATACTTGGTACACCTAGTAGTAAAAAATTAGTAACCCAGTGGCATTAATATCTATTCAAGGTATATATGGTAAATGAAAACAAATACTCCATGTTAGGATAGTTAGTTAATGAAATAGTTAATTAGTTAGTTAATTTAATTATTATATCCATGATGAGCATTGAATACCCCAACACTCTACCATACAAGTCACAAGTGTTTACACATGACTAGATCAAAATCTATGGATGGGCAATGTAATTATGCTAGGATTTGATAGTAGGTTCATGATCGTTGTCTTCCCACTTTGAGTTAGTGAAATTCGAGTGTATGGTTTAACTCTCAGTGACACATATGATATGTTAATGTTGTTAGGCTCAAATTACTCCTAGTAGTAAACATAATGAAAGTGAGATTAAATTCTAAGTCTAAGGAATAACAAGAATGTAAATCTATTCTAGCCTAGAGTTATGAGTATCTAGTCATTGCTTGTTGGTCACATCTTGGGCTCATGTAATTATCATTGGGATTACCAAGTGGAGTCACGACTAAGGAAATTAAGTGAAACCACTATTAGGTTACCAAAAAATTACACTTAAATGCTCAAAATTAGTTGTACTCATTTCTCTTTACTAATAAGCATGCAAAGTAAAGCACTTTGAAATATAAAGTGCTAAGTTAAGATAAATAGGAAAATTATGCTAAGTAAAACAAGAGAACTAAGGGAATGATGTAATGATGAAAAAAAATCTCAATCTTTATTACTATGCATGAATCATGCCCAAGTAAAATTCACTTGAATAAAGACACAGTACAACTACTTAACATCACACTACATGCATTCACTCTCTATCGCTAACTATAGAAAAAAAATTACAAGAATTTTACTAAGATGGAATGAAAAATTATTGTCACTTGTGCATTTGAGTGTCAGTATTTATAGGGTTGTATAGCTCCTGAGACATCAAATCAATGATAATGTAGCATGAGCTATGATATCGTAGATATAAGATCACACTTAATGAAAAATTCATTTTATCATACCCCCACGACTAACTGGAAACTCATCCTCAAGTTAAAACAAAATGAGAATAGAGTTCCTAACAAAATTAGGAGGTAGACTTCAGCTTGACATGATTGACTATATACATGACTTGGAATGCCACATTGGTATTTCAAGTGGTGTTCTTACAAAATGGACATAGCTGACGTTGACAAAAAAAAAATAAAGTAGCTTGACGTAGCCTTTAGGTTTCATGCGATGGAGTCTCCTCCATTGGCTTCTTTCCTTTATTGTCATGCTTCTAGAATTGATATCTATTTAGGAGTGCCTAAATTTTTTCTTCCTCTTTCATGAGATCATGTATTGTCCATGAAGATTATGCAATATTCAATGGAGTCAATACATCCCATGGGCATGGCAGTTGTGGAAATATTTTATTAGATTTGAAGTACCATGTTGCAAACTGTTGTCTTTCCTCTTTGAATACCCTAATCACTTTTTTTAATTCTTGATAATTAAACATCAAATGTTCTAGGTTTACTACAATATCTTTTTACCCCTGGTAGCTAGCCTTGATAATTTTAAGCTCTGAGTTTACCACATGAAACTTTTGTATTACATCCTCTGATCAACAAACTCTTTTTCATACAATGCATAAAAAACTATTGCCTACTACTTAAGCCTCATTACATGGTCACCCTACTATTAACATGGCTAGATTAGCATACCAAAGGTTGGCTAACTCCATGTACTCTGTCAAAACTTCAACTTGTAGGTCTTTGTTCTTTATTTCAACTTGGTGAATGTGGGTAAGGTTGTCCAAGATGGACTGCCAATTAGATGTTTGAGTTGTGATGGCATTGATTTTGGTTTTTGCCATCTAGATCTCCTTCTCATTATTTTGCTTATCCATACCCACTTGGTCCCTAAAATGTTCTTTGAGCTTCTTGTGTTTTTTCACCTTGTTCTTCCATGCACTTATTTTGATTGCAAACTTTTGGTGGATGATGCATACTTCTTCCATTATCCTATTTTTTTAGACCAATTTGTTCATGTCTTGGTTGACACTAGTGAACTATTCTTGCAATTGATTAATACTTTCCTCAAGAACATTTTTCTACTTTTTAATATCTATTAACTGAGTTTTATTTGTAGCAAGATTTTTGTTTTCTCTTCTAAGGAAATGAGAGCTTCGGTGTGTGTGTGTGTTTGAGCTCTAGCTATTAACACATTTCACACATCCTTCTCTCTTTCCATCTCTACTTGTATGTTTTAAGTAATTAATTATCTCACTTGATCAGTTTGAAATTGTTAGAGTTGCTTTGGAGCTATAAATTGTGCAAGGTCCCTTCTCTATGTTCTTAGAGTGGCTAATTTAGCATGTAACCTCTATAGTTCTTTCCCGGAATGCTCTGGACTTATTTATACCATTACAAGCTTTCCTTTTGTGGCTATCGAATTAGATTACACTATAGTTATATCATTGAGGATATTAAAGAGATTCTACATGACTTGGCCAATTTGTAGTAGTCTGTCAAGGACATCTTCATGCTTTACTAGTGTCATTAATGTGTCGACTACAATTTGAGCATCTTTGGCTCTACAAATATTAGTCAGTGGCATAACATGAACATTGAAATATTTTTTAATATGATTAGTTATTACTTCTACTGCTCCTATTCCATCCTGATGTTGCATGATCATAACTGTGACACCTTCAAAAGTTTCTAGCATCACCTGAAGGGATGCAACATTTCTTGATATCTACTGTGCCCAATCATCTTCTTCTCATACCTACAAAGATACCTACCCACTAGTAGACCTATGAAAATTTTAGGTGTTATAGAGCTATCTCTTACTCTGTAAAGGATGGAATCTTCCCTATCTCTCCAGCTAATAATGTCTATAATTTAGCACAAATGGATCATGGAAGGTAGATAATCTTGTGGTGGTTGTGGAGCTTGTTGTTTAGGCCTACCTCCAGCAAGTGTTGATCCATTGGGTTCTATTTCTTACTACTATCTAGTATCTAGAATGTTACCAATAGGTGTAGATCCTAATACTCTCTCAGTGCCTGCTAACTTCTCCATCTAATCTATCTTTGATGGCACTGGTTTAGACATTTATACATAAGATGCATTTTGGACTTTTCTTAAAACATCATTTTTATATCTCAAAATCCCTACTTACTTACATAGCTTCTTGATTAGGTGAGGGAATGGTAATGTCAATTTCCCTACCTTCTTCTTCTCAAACCTTCTCTGGATCTCTAGGAAGAGCAAATGGATGATATTGGCATAGAACTTTCTGATCAAAATTGCAATTCCTCTCACTATGTAGGTAGAGGTCCTATTGAGCCTATTTGTTGGGAAAAAATGGTAGGTTTCAATCTTAAAATAGATTTTCTCTTCAATAGTGAGCTCGCTATATCCTTATCCTCTTTGCCTTAGGATCCTTGTAGCCACAACTTTTTTGCATCAATGTCAGACCTTATAGATATCTACACAATGTTGGCTTTGACGTTTGAAATGTTTATGACCTTTGTGATTGCTTCAACAGAATATGGCATAGAAACTCCTTTGATTTTCACCGTCACATCATTCCACTTGTTTCTCCAAAATTGATATACCTCTCCTAGGTACCATTCAACATTGCTAAACAATGTTGGCCAAAAAGGAAAAGCTTGAAATTATGTCTTAATAGCTTCTAGAGCAAACTCCATGAAAGTTTAATTTCTCTTGGATGACCTAGAGGCAGTTCATAGATAGTGTGAACTGTTGTCCTTATTCTAGTGCTAGCGGTGCCTTTGCTTTAGCTCCTAATGATTGTTTAGTAACAAGGGTCTATTGATGAATGCTAAATCATTAAGCCTCCTACTTTGCATGTTCAGCCTATGGAGTTTATTCCTGACCTCTTTCTCAACCTCTTAGTCTTTTGGTACCAAGCTGTGAGGGTCTTTCTGCCACAAATCTCTTTGGAGCCATCTATAATCATTAAGGATTCAAGATTATCAAGGGATTCAAATAGGTTCCTACGATTCATAATCCTTTCTCATATTCTTGGTTTGATCTAGTTTTTATCATTTTAATTATTTATGACTCTTATCATTATTGCAGAGTTAGAGAAACTTCAAAAAAACCCCCTAATTATTATATCTTTGATTATTATGGCCTCTCACAGTTATCATTTACTTGTTTTTCTACTATTGGATGGTTTGTTAGGAGAATCAGTTAAGTCCATTAGCTTTGATTTGATTTGTTAATTGAAATATTCTTATACTTACCTTTATATTATCTTGTGGGTGTTAGGAGATTTAGCTTAACCTTGCTTATCTATGCACAATGCACATCCTCCACAGCCCCCACCACACCCCCCCCCGGGCACCCCCACCCTCCAACGACTAAGTTGAGCACTCTAGGATTAACTAGTTCAAGATTTACACAAATTAGAGTTGTACTAAGGAAGTTATGGCTTTGGGAAGTTTGGGTATTTGTAAAAATTCCTCTTACTATGAAATGGTAGAATGAAAATTTTTCTAACTCCCATGCGCTTATATAGTATTTTTATATGCGGAACATCATAGATGCAACATCGTGGCTACTAAGTCATAGGTCATACCACATCATAGTTATGAGGTAACCTTTAAAAAATTTTGAATTATTGGCAATTTCTAATGGAAAAATTGAGTTAATTAGATAGTTTTAAAGATGTAGAGATTATCTAAAGGATCTTGAATCATGGATGATGCTTGGATTACAAAATTTTGGCATTCAAAGTTCATAAGGAAGGAATCTTGAGCAATGAAGGTAATTTAGGCATATATTAGATGGATTAAGGATTTTTAACGTATGTACATATTATAAAGACTTAGGAAAGTAAACTTGAGTGCTAAAGTATCTTGAAGGCACAAGATGATGTGGATTTGGTCATCAAGTATGAGGTACAAGAGTTATACAAGTGAGTCGTCCTCAAAGTAGGCTTCAACACTTAGTACCCTTGTATAACCATGCTTATAGGTGTTCATAGGTACTCAAGGAGTTGAATGTAGAACATACCTATCTTACAAAACACACGTGTTAGTATCACCATGTTGGGAAAATAACACTATATTATACAAAACCATAGAGTTATGATTAGATATACCAATGAGGTGGATTGGGATTATAAGGGATTGTAGAAATTAAGATATGAGGTGTCTTACCATAGGCATAATGAATCCTTGTATATGTGATATAATTAAAGTAACCATTAACATTTTCGTCCAAGATCCAAACCAAGTCCATACCACTTACTGGTGAAATCACATTTTATCATCCCCAAAACTAACAACCACAAGCCTATCATTGTTGCAAGAAGCATTATTACTTGGAAATGTAGTTTAAAGAAGGAAATTATTAATAGCATACTTTATTTTTTAGATTTTTGAGAAGCCACCTATCTTCAGGCATGGGTAACATGTCTTTTTAGTGGACCTGCCAAAACTTTTATTTTGTGCATTTATTATATTTGTATTATGTCAACCTTACCAGAGGTCTACCTTTAAGCATGGGTAACATGTCTTTCTAGTGACATGTTAAGGCAACACTTATTGTACTCTTACTTCCATTTTCATTAGAATTTAAGAAAATAATACACTCTTAGCAATAGGATAAGACTCGTAGGAGTAGTTTTAGAGAATCCAAAAATCTCTTTGATGTCACACCCTTTTCATTGCCACTTGGTTCTTTACTTTTCTTTCTAGCCATAATGATCATAAGTTTATTTTAGTTTTAATGTGAAAAGAACATCATTATGGACATGGTAAGAACCTCTTATTAATGGAAATGGGAGGATGGATGATGTGGTCTCACTATATATAAAATTAGTCCTTCATGATTTGATAATATAGGGTAATCTTCACTTTATTGGGACTACATCTTGCTTTATTCCTTTGCACTTTAGTAGAAAAATCAAAAAAATATGTACAAAACAAATAGTGAAAATAATAGAAAAATAGAGAGATAAAGAAAGAATTTGAACGATATCAAAGAATAACAAATGATTAAGAAATGGAAAAGTATAAAAGAATGAAAAGATATCAAATAATATCAAAAAGCAATAAGAAAACAAAAAGATTTAGTTCGGTGCCTAAGTATCACATAGGAAACCCCCACAACTATCATTGAAAATAGTTAACTAGAAGATCGAATGGATGGAGGATAGTTCAGTGAGTTGGATAGAATTTGCAAAGGAATCAAGATGTTCATGGTATGGTTTGACCTATTGAATTTTGACTAGAATTATTTTGTGTGGGTTGGTTGAATGATAAATCTACATGGCACTGAGGGATATATTGCCTTGATAATGTGGATTCCTTTCCATAAGGTTTGAAACTTCTAGTTGAATTGATACTTGTCATATGCATGCATCATGCCTGTGTTTGGAGTAATTCTCATGTATTTCATTGCTTATCAAGGCTACAAGTCTATTTTCTTCTAAAATGTTGATATTCATAAGACATTCCTCCTGAGCTAAGCTTAAGTCTAGGTCAAGTTTGCTAGCAGTAGCTAACATTTGTAACTTCTCTTGGATTGATAGTGTAGGTAATTTTGCATCGACTAGCTCATAGGGTGCATATCCCATGAAAAGTTTCCATGTGATCCTATAAGCCCATAGAGCATCATTTAGTTTAGTATTCAAATATTTCCTAAATCAACTAACTATGTAAGTTAATATTCATGTTATTTCCCAATTAGTTACTTCCACTTGACCATTCACTTGAAGATAATATGGTGTAGTCAACTTATGGTTCACCCCAAGCTGTTGCATGAGTTTTTTGAATGTAGCACCTGTGAAGGGTGTTCAATTGTTAGATATGAGCATTTGTGGTACTTTGAACCTATTTACCACATGTTGTTGAAAGAATTTAGTAGTTCTTTTTGTTGTGGAATCCTTGATTATAGCTGCTTCTACCAATTTGGTACAATAATCAACCATCACTATAACGTATGCTTTCCTATTTAACATTGGCATGATGGGCTACATGAAATAAATTCCCCATATGTCAAATGGTTCCAATGGATGAATCCATTACTATGGTCCTTCATTTCTAGTCATCATTCCTCCATCACACTGACATCTCTCACAAGACAAGGTGAAATTGTATGCATCCTAGAACATGGTAGGCTAGAAATAGTCTATCATCATTGGCTTAAGTGTTATCCTACATCCTACGTAGTGAACTCTACATTTTCCTTCATGCGCACATTGTAAAATTCTTTGTTGGTTTTCTTCTAGAACACACCATCTTACTAATCCATCAGCACAGATCTGGTAAAGATTCTTATTCATTTCCATATATTGCTTCATTTTATGAAGGAACTGCTCTTTATGTTTTCTATTTCATTGAACAGGGAATTCTTGTGTCAGAAGATAAGTCATATAGTCAATGATCCATGACTTCTCTATCGAGTTAACAACCATTGTTATCTTGGTGAATAAATTCTCATTGGGAAATTGGTTTGAAAATGGTTCTTCTTGCTTTTTTGGTTCCCATATTAGCCTTGACAAGTGTTCTACTATAACATTCTTTGTTCCTTTCTTGTCAATCATAGTGATATCAAATTCTTGTAGTATTATGAATCATCTTATCACCTCTAGACTCACCGCTAGTTTATTCATCAAAAATCTTAATGTACTATGGTTTGTGTGGACATAAATAGGGTACCCAAGCATGTAATGTCTAGATTTTTCCAGTGCATACACCACGACCATAAGCTCCTTTTCCATAGTGGTGTAATTAAGTTGTGCTCAAGTGATGCTTCGACTAGCACAATGTATGTAGTACGATCTCTTTTGATCATCAAGCTACATTACTATTGCACCTAGTGCATCATTGGAAGCATCTATCATTATGTAAAAGGGCTTGGACCAATCCAAAGCTTGAAGTATTTGTGTTTCAATTAGCTTTTGTTTCAATGTCTCAAATGTCTTCTCACATTGCTCTATCCACTAGAATGTTGTATCTTTCTTTGTTGATTCTACCAACAACTTTGCTATTTTGAAAAAAATTTCTATGAATCTCTGATAATATCCTATATGGCCCAAAAATGATATAACATCCTTTATGGTTTGTGGCCTTTGGGTGATGTTTTGAATGACTCCTATCATATTTGGATCTACCTCTATTTCTTTCTATGATACCCTATGTCCTAGAACAGTTCCATCTTATACCATTAAATGGATCTTTTGCCAGTTGATCTTCAAATTTGTTTCAACACATCTTTTCAATACTTTCTCCAAATGGTCCAATGATTACTTGAAATCTAGCCCATAAGTAAAGAAATTATTTATAAATACTTCTACCACCATTACCAATTTGTTTTTGGAAGATACTTAGTACTAACCTTTGGAAAGTAACAGGTACATTGCATAAGCTAAAAGGCATTTGCTTATAGGTAAATGTTTGCCATGGACTAGAGAACGTAGTATTTCCTTAATCTTTCGATGGAATACAAATCTAGTTGTACTCACTATACCCATCAAGAAAATTATAGTACTAATGTCATGTTATGTTATTGAAGACCTAGTCAACAAATGGTAGAGGAAAATGTTCTTTGAATGTTGTGGAGTTCAACAACCAAAAATCAATACATACCCTCCACTTGCCACATTTCTTTAGGACAAAAACTAAGGGATTGGTCCATTTCCTATCTACAATGGGATAGATGAATCCTACCTTTAATAGCTTTTTCAATTCCTATTTTACTACTTCTTTAAGCTTGGGATTCAACCTTCTCTAAGGCTAGTGGTGTAGCTTGATAGCTACATCTATGTAGATTTAGTGTTAACATATACGTGGATCAATGCCTATGATTTCATCATAAGACCACATGAATGCTATCAACCATTTTTTTACCACTTCCAGTAATCTTTTCTTTTTCTCTTTATCCAAGTTGTTGTTAATGATTACCAAATTTTTATTTTTTTGAAAAGCATATTCTAGCACTTCCGATAAGGCTTTTAACTCTAACATTTTTGGCTCAAACTTGCCTGGGATCTCTAATTATCCCTACTCAATGTCTTCTTCTTGATGTGAATGTGCATAGGGGTGTTTTCTCCTTAACTATTCTAACTTATTCATTTCCTCAACTTAGGCACTTATGATTTGATTTTATCATTTCATGTATATTATGGATTTTTTTTCTTTATTAGTAATCAACCACTAGATTCCTTCTTCTTTAGTAGCTACTACATACATACATTACTGCACATACATTTCCTTGACACACTGATTGCATGTTGTGATAATTCCTTGTTTAACAACCTAGATTTTCTACATGCAGTTGCATCCATTATCACTATATGCGATACATGGAACTTGTTGTATTTGTATACTTCTAGCTTCATCTTCCATGGATATTTCCAAGGACAAATCTCTAATTCCTAGCTTAGCATCCATAATGCTAAGCCATGCCCTTCCCATTATTATAGGGAATTCTTCCTTGTTTTTCCTTACATATATTACTAAGAAGTTAGTAGGGTAGGACCAACCACTGATGGTGATGATGACATTATCTACCTATCCAAGTTGATCAGTGATTGACTAGTTTTGAAGCTCTAATTAGATATTTTTTTTCCTTAGTGGAAAAATATTCTAGGCTTTGTACATATCTTGTAAAATCATAATCACTCTTAACCTAGAATCCAGTAGAGCTTTACATAGTTTGTGGCATGCTATTTGGAGATATATCAAGGGACTTCTTGGATCTGTTCTCTTTTGGGGAAGCACTTTTGCCTTAATCTAATGTGTAACAGCTTGAGGAAGCATAATAATAGTTAGATTTGGATTGGTAGACTATGAAAGCCTAGTATTCCCTTGAGGAGTATGTGCAGTTGATGTTGATGTAGTTAGAGTCCCCATCATTTGAACCCTTTTTGGACTTGTTCGAAAGAATGGACATTTCTTGGATTGAGGTTCATTCAGCATTACCTCCTCCTATGTATTTACTATCCTTGTAGCATTATTTTGTTGTGGTTGTGATCGTAGTTTCCCTTGCCTGACCAATGGTGGCACTACCAGTGGAGAATTGGAAGGTTGGTTTGATGAACTAGCTACTAGTTGATGTACATAAGGATTGAGATCTATCCTTGGAGTCATGGACCTATTATGGATAATAATGAAAAGAAGTGTAGACTGAAGCATTTCTCAGAGAGATTAACCATTGGACATAATATCCATAAAGATCCAATTGCATATATGGATATTGTTGCCTCACCAATGGCATTGCCCACCCTTGTGGCTATTGCCACTATTAGTGGTATTGCTCTTATGGTTGAGGATAGGCTCCACTTGGGTAGTAGGTTAGTTGAAAGATTGTCTAAGATTACCCTAAGGATAAGGCAACTGTCTTGGCATTTGCTTTTTAACAAATATTGGGTTAAATGTGTATGCCCTAGACTTTTGCAAGTGGATCATAACATGGCAACATCCCTTAGGATGTTCATATTAGCATACCTTACATCCTTCCTCTTCTTCTAAACTAAAGTCTGAACATTCCTCAACTGTAGCAGCTTTTCCTTTCCATTTATAACTCTCTTATCCATGATCTGTTCTCTTCTTCTTATCTTTTCCTTTATTTAGCACTTGTTCAATCTTTTCTTTTATTATCTTGAGAGCTATAGCAAATCCACCAAGTCCCACATTTTCTCTACCTTTATTGTTATGTCATTAACCAATTTTTGAATTGGTAGAGTATTCTTTCGGATGATATCTTCCAAGGTTTAATCTTCTTGCTTATCACAGATTTTGACATCTTGTTTTCTTATTGATGGATCTTGGTTGTACTCTTCAGCTAATTTTCATTTCCTTAACTCTTCTTATTCTTTTTTCACTTGGTGTATCAACCTTTAAATTCAATAGACGGCCATCTCTAATAATCTTCCTTAGGTGTAGACCCTAAGGGTTTCTCTAGTTTTGTTTCTTAACCCCTCAATGATATGTCTAAGTTTTTTCCTCTATGAGAATCCATGGCTTGGACATATATGCATAAGAGAATAATATCTACCCATTTCCACATCAAGGGATTCATGTGTCCTTTTCTTCCATCCTTGGATTTGTTTTCTTAGATTTGACACTGTTGAGTAAGTCTAATACTTTTCATTAAAGAGCTCTAGCATGGTACTTCATCTTCAAATTAACTCTGGTTCTAAGGATATGCACAAGTTCTTTGCCTCCTTGATGAGTGTTTTAGAAAACAATTTTAGTTTCTACTAATCACTTTCAATATTTCGAAGGACATAGGCATCATGGAATGCTTGAAGATGATGTTATGGATTTGCATCGTATTCACCTTCAAACTTAAGAATGTTATTCATGTCTAGTCGCTTGATGCGATTGTCCCTTACATGCCTAGTTGGAATATATACCACCTCCCTAATATTGATCATGTTGCATGGGGCTAGTAGGGGTTCTTCATGGTCATCAGGTTCATAAGCCTTCTTGTAGTGATGTCTCCTTCGATGCTCATAGTGCTCTATCTATCTCTCTCTCTCTCTCTCTCTCTCTCTCTCTTCATGCATGATCCTATCTCTTCTTTGTTCATTTTCATCCTCTTCTTCACCAAGATACCTTCTATTGTATTCATCCCTTTCATAATCCCTACATATTTTCCTATCATAATCTCTAGGTCTTTATTCCCTTCTATCAGATTTTGTTGATGACTGCGAGGAGAAAGAGGAAGTAGTTGGAGAAAGATACCAACTAGTTCTCCTTTTATGACTCTATAATTCCTCCCTTTGTGGTCCCATAAAAGCTTTAGGCCTTTAGCTCGACCTATGCTTAGAGTCCTATATTCCTTTTTTTAGTGTCTCTACAAGGGTCGAATGCAATTGTACCTTTACAAGTTCTTCCAAATGAATAATAGGTGTTTGTGAGTGGGCTTCATGATTGTGGTGGAGTTTTTCTACTAAGAATGCATCATCATTAACTTCCTTTAGGATAACATTATGATTTTCTTTCCTTTTCTATTTTCATGTCTTGTCTCCATAGCAATATCTCTTCATACTTGTACTTCTGTGGGTTGATACAACCTGGTCATGTGTTTGGTTACATGATACCCTTCTTGTGCATGGCCAAGGTTCATCCCCATTAAGGTTTCCTAAAGCATGGATGGTGTTGAATGTTCTAGAGGCAGAGCGATGTTGCCCTACAAATCTCTTGATCTTAATTGTTTATTCTAGTGAAAGATAAATGTGAAATTAGGATAATATGGATCAGTATGAGCATATGAAATCCTTGTTTGCATAGGTGCACTCTAGTATTCTTCATTATGTCTCTTGTCATGACTATTTTATGCCTCTTTGATAAGTGATAACTTCTCTTTAAGTGTTGAAGCCATGTTGTGTGTTTGATGCTTAGGTATATGTGTGTTATTAAAATTAATTAAAAATGTAAAGAATAAACTTTGTGGTTTCTGATACAACGAATTCTATAAGATCAACTACTCAACAAACATTAATACATTCCTAGAAACAATGCTAATGATGAGTGATGAGGTACCCCCAACATTCTACTATATGAGCCATAAGTGTTCATGCATGACTAGATTGTAATCTGTGGATGGGCAATGTAAGTATGCTAGAAGTTAATATTAGATTCGTGATCATTATCTTCCCACTTTGAGTTAGTGAAGTTTGAGTGTATGGTTTAACTCTCTGTGAGGCATATGATATGTTGATGTTGTTAGGCTTAAATTACTCCTAGTAGCAAACATAATGAAAGTGATATTAAATTCTAAGTCTAAGGAATAATAGGAATGTAAATCAGTTCTAGCCTAAAGTGATGAGTATTCAACCCTTGCTTGCTGATCATGTCTTGGGCTCATGCAATTGTCACTGGGATTACCAAGAGAAGTCACTACTAAGAAAATTAAGTGAAACCACTATTGGGTTACCAAAGAATTACACTTAAACACTCGAAACTAGTCATAGTCATTCCACTTTACTAATGAGCATGTAAAATAAAGTACTTTGAAATGTAAAGTGCTAAGCTAAGGTAAATAGGAAAATTATGCTAAGTAAAACAAAAGAACTAAGGAAATGTTACAATGATGAGAAATAGTATCGATCTTTATTGTCATGCATGAGTTATGTCCAAGTACAATTCACTCGAATAGAGACATTGTACAACTACTTAACACCACATAGTAGGCATTCACTCTCTATCGCTAACTACAGAAACAAACTGCAAGAATTTTGCTAAGGTGGAATAAAATATTGGTGTTGCTTGTGTATTCAAGTGTTGTATTTATAGGACTACACAACTCCCAAGACATTGTAGTAACAATGACATAGTATGAGCTATGATATCGTAGATACAATATCATCCTTGATGAAAAATTGGTTTTATCAATCCATATCATCTAGCTATTAGGAAAGAAATACTAAAATAATTATAAAAATGCATATTCTATGCCTTAACCACACTTAATCATTACATACAACTAGACACAAGTGCAGATTAAGATGATGATGATTTGCAACTCCATGATTCACTATTAGAAATATTAGCCACCTAGGTAACTAAGTGTATGGAATTCAACTAGATAGCTAGTAAATGCTTATGATTCATATGGTTGGGCGTAGGGAATACCTGTCACTCAACATTTAGAGACATGTAATTTTATAAAATGAAATGTATGTTTAGTCTTTGATTTAGCATGGATTTTTATGCAGTTTGAACTTCCATAATATTTATATATAATGAGTGGTTTAGTATTAATGTATTTTTATGCATCATCAGCTTCTAGTTTTTCATGCTACCATTGTATTATTACTAGTGATCCTAGACATCACTCCATCCTAGCCAGAAGTGGTAGGGTAGGGTGTTACAGATTCTATATCTACAATGACAATACATCTTCTTATTTTTTTTTACCATTGCCTATAGTTAGAATGCATTATTTTAATGAAAAACTATAAAAAATGGTATGAAAATTTTATTAATTTATCACAAACTTGAAATTCAATGATTCATGGTTCATTTTAAGCAATGCTTAGCAATAAATCAATACATGAACATCTTCCTTCTTTTTCAAAAGTAAATCTTAAGTTTGATAGAAATTTTTGAATCCCATTTAAAATGATAAGATGAAGACCTTATCCCTATTCTAACATGTGCTTTCCTATTTGATTTGTTTTATTATCCTCTAATGTTCTTTCCCATCAAGTTCTAATTTGACCATAATCTTGCATATCTAGCCATCCTTGATTATTTTGCCACTCTAGGATATTACTATGCTTAAATCCAATTTTTAAATTCACCACATATATAAACTTTACCTTTTAATTTAGATTTTGCTATATCTTATTTTAAATATTGAAAAAGATATTTTTTTGATAAACCTAGCTTTGCATAATATGTTGCATCCCATGAATGCTGGTAACAAAAAAAAAGGAAATATATGCATTTTCTCTAACTAATCTTCAACCAAATTGTAAGGAATTTCCTTTGGACTAGTGGGAAGGAGCATCACCAATTTCATTAGATTGGTTGAGATAAGGTAGCTATCCTGGTTCATGCAAGTGGTTGTGGGCTTTGGGACCTCAAGAGGCAGGCTTGCATTCTAGTTGATAAGTTCGCTTGGAAGGTTTGATCCTAGGTGGACAATCCTTAGGTCAATTGTCTTTGGATGTGCTATCCTAATTTGTGGACTTTCTTGGTCAAAGCCTCAGAGATCTTGAAAATCATTAGGATATGATGAACTTTTCTTCAATCACTTGGGCATTGGAAATTTGGAAAAGCAAACATTTCGGTGGAACGTTGATGAATCGTGATTCATTAGGCTCCGATATCAGACCTACAATATCGTGTACGCGATACTAGGTATGCGATATCACGGCTTAGCTAGCGATATCGGATGTGTGATATTGTGACTCCTATGTAGGCCTATAAATACACATGTAGGTGCAAGGAATTAGGGAGTCAGTTTTTAGAGTCAATCAGTAGTTCATTTTAGAAGTTAACTTTCATTTTTAGTTCTTCTCAACCCTTTTCCCCAAGTACATGCTTGCAATGTGATGATTGTAATTGTATGGCACCTTCATTCGAGTGTGACGTACTTGGACATGCACATGACTAGAAATAAAGATTGAGATTACTTCATCATTGTAGCATTCACTTAGTTTAATTATTTAATTTTTATTCATTGCTTCCTTATTTAATACTTCTTTACCCTCAACTCCTATCTCTATTATTAAACGCGGAATGAGTATGACTTAATCATGAGCATTTAAGTGTGACAACTTGGTATCCTAATAGCGTACCTAGGACATGAACTTGGTAATCCTAGTGGTAGTCATGCATGAGGTCCAAGATGTGTATGGATGATTAAGGAACAAATGCTCATTGCACTTTGGCTAGTTTAGACTCTCTCCTCCCATGTCCTATTAGCTTAGCTCTCTCTCCCTTTTCCTCCTAGATTAATTAAAGTTATTTTCCATTGCCTCTAGGTGTAGCACTAGGTTAGAAACCACATCATACACCTCATTCTAGACTAAACCATATGTGACAAAGCATATACTAGTCCAAGTGGGAAGACAACAGACTGCGATCAAAGAGTAACTGTCTAGTTACAACAACTAGCCCATCATCGTGCATGAAACACTCATAGTCGTATGGTTGAGTGTAGGGGTACCTCACCACTCATCATTGGCACCATTGCTGAGGATGGTGCTAGTTATTTAGATTAGTTATATCACACAAGATTGCTGTAACAAAGTATTCATGATATATCTCTTAAAAAAGAAATTAATTTTAATTAAGTCACACATGGTTCACAACAATGCCTCCCTCATAAGACTTTGACAATGCAACAATGAGTAAGCCAATTCATCGGAGAACCAACAAATTATATGATGATGAAGATAAAGTTTGGAGTACTCAACCTTATGCAAGAGTCCCCTACATTTATAAACACCCCAATGATACTCAAAGACTTTTGTCATCCAACTTTGACACTGCTAGTAAGGATGAGACATCCCATAGAACGAGGAGGCTCAAAAGGCCTAGGACCTTCTCAATAACTAACAAAAACTTATTTGGGGATGATTGGAAGTCTTACAAAAGTCATAATGAGTTTTATAGTTCCCTCTCTTCCTCTACTCCTTCAACATTAGATTGTGACATGGATGACTATCTTTCAAGGGATCGTTGTAGAACTAAAAATCGAGCTCATAAAAGAAAATCGAGAACACCAACATGAACAAGGACAACATCATCCCAATGCACAAACTCACAACCCACTTAGTGACGATGAACCCTGGCTGGCCACTAAGAGCCTAATACCTATACAAGAGGTTGTTCAAATATCCCACAAGCATCACAAGGAAAGCCGTCTACCTAGGCTTGACTTAAACAACTTTCCTGAGTTTTTTGGAGGCTATGATTTAGATCTACAACATCATCTACAAGCCTTCTACGATGCCTGTATATGAAAAAATTTGATAATGGGTGGCAAAAACGTAAGCTCTTTCCTATGACACTCGTTGGCCAAGCAAAAGTGTGGTGCAGATCGTTAAAACCAAAATCAATCCATAGTTGGCCAACAATGGTAGAACTCTTTACTGAATGATATCAAACCTATGCCAAAGTGTCGGCCTTGAGGAGAAAAAGCCAAGAATGGAAACAAGAGCAACATGAACCCTTGGACATGGTCTTAGAAAGATATTATGCATTGTTAAACAACTGCTAGGCATGGGTTCTCCAAGGAGAGGATAATGTACCATATCATAGATGGGCTTCATAATGAAACAAGGGAAACCCTAGGGATGTATGCCCAAGGTCAACTATATGAGCTACAAATCCATCAACTCCAAGAGCTTATTAAGTGGGTAGTAAAAGAAGAAGGAGAAATGGCTAAATGGGAGAATGTTGAAAACTCTCAGTGGGACCAAAATCTTGAATTAGAAAAGGTCCATAACCATAAAGAGAAGAAATCAACTCACCTTGAGGAAGTGCAACTGTTTCTACCTTTGCCAGTGGAACAATCACTAGATGAAATTGCAGCAAAGATTAATAAGATGATGGAGTGGGTGCACAGAAAATATAGAGAATATGCTAACAATAGTAGAGGCACAACTATGCCAAATCAAGAAATAGGATACGACATCACACAACAATCAGAACAAAGGGTAGAAGATAATAAGAATAAGAACTCAACTACAAGCTTCTCATATAAATGTAACATCTATCTATACGATCACCCCAAAGGCCAATGCCCAGTTTTGTCACATTTATATGAGCATTGGAGAGGAATGTTACACCCAGATTTTATACAGAAATATCAGGTTCAACCACAATGGCAAAAGCCCCAATCGTGGGGGAAGCCATTGCCAACTTGACCATATCCTTTGTATGTCCCAACGCCAAATGCTTACTATGTTCAACACCCTGTTTCTCTGACCAAATCATCATCCTCTACTTCACATCATTGTTATCATTCTCCAGAATACTATCCACTCATACCCTCTCCGACAAGGTCACCACCTCATATACCTTATGCTTTTCCTCAACAACAATATTCTTATCCTTCATCTCCTTCTACATCACCACCAATTGTACCAAAAGGTTTTGCACCACAGCACCAACCTAGGAATGCTACTTGTGCTACTACTATCTACAGTAGTGAAAGTACTCAAAAGTGCCCTTTCTTTAGGCATGGTAGTAGAAAGAAGCAGCACGATGCTAAACCCACTACATCTTCCAAAACAGTGTAAGTTTAACACTGTGATGCATCCTTCTCCTCAAAATCAACACCTTTTGTTACCTTATCAGGGCCACCAATCAATGCTCCAACAACTATGTGGCCCAATGAATATAGCCACAGAAGGAGACATATTGATCCTTGTGTGCCATCTTACGGTCAAGGGTGCCATAGTGGGGTAGCTCCTTATCCCATGACCCCATCATATAACCTACCCTACTATGTCTATTATGATCGAGTGTATGAACCCCAATATGGATACGTTCCAACCACCACATCAAAAGACACCTAGTGGTTTGGATATGATCAGGTCCCAATATTTTCAACATGCATGGATCCTACCCTTCCATTTATTTATTAATTCTCTCTATGATCAAAAGTTTAGTTGTGGGGGATATCCCCCATTCTAATAAACAAAATTAATAAATGTTTTTTCTTTTCTTTAATTATACAATTTTTTGTTTTATCTTTTTATTGGATGGTTCATATTTTTATTTATTATTTTATCTTTTTATGGGTAATCTCATCTATGAATAAAATACTTATGTGACCAGTTGGTTGAGGTGTTATTCTATGCTATCAAGTCTCAAGTAACTAATTGTTTGGATAGTAATCCCATCACATCCATCCAACCATTCTATTAATAAGAGGTTCTACACTAGGTACGATGATATTTTTAACATCATTAAAACTTAAAGTAATTTTGTGCTCATTATACCCAGAGTGAAGAAGGATGGACCAAGAGGAAATGGTCAGGGTGTGACATCAAGGGGACTTGTGGATCCTCTTTGGTGACATTTGTAGGAGTTACCATGCAGCCTGGGTGTACCAAGATCCTTGTAGATCTAATGCAAAATGGGAGTAAGAGTAATAAAGGCACTCACTCAAGAAAGCTAATGCTATTCTAAGAGGTCCCACTGGAAAGACATGCACCCATGCCTGAAGGTAGGCAGCTTCTCTAGAGTAAGCATTCAAAAAAAATGAAAAAAAAGCAAGAAGAGTGTGCAAAAGTGGCCACACAAAAAGAAAAAGAAAAGATCAAGATCAAAGTGCCGCAAAGAAATTCTGAATCACTCCTCCCTTGAACAAAATGCCAAGTGATCACATACCTTGTTGTCATGGTACTCTTATGGTTGTCCATCATGGGATGAAGCAATGTGATGTCATTGATCGCAGGAATGGACTTGGTCTTGATTTTGGAGCAACGGGCTAATGAAACATTAATCACATCGTACACTCAAGATTCATTGTGCCCTGGGTCAATTACCTCATGTCCCAATCTCTGCAATCCCTTCTACAATTTGCCTCATCTTGTTGTCCATGTATTTGTGACTTATGTCTTGTATAGCATTGAATTCATACCTCATCACGGTTGTATCTACATGTGTGTGTTTTGTGGAACTAGTGTGGATTACATTTAACCCTTCTAATGCCTATGGACATTTTAGGATGCAGTTACACAAGGGCATTATAGGTTGGAACTTGCTTTGGGGAGGACCCACTTGCGTAACCCTTGTAATCTACACTCATAACACATCACCATCACATCATTTTATACCCTCCAAGGATTACAATATTCTTTCCCTCATCATCATTCTGGTTCAAATGTTCCTATGTATCAAAACATTTCCTTTCTCCTTATCAGATTCATGCATTCCATTGCCAGATTCTACACCATTATACTTTTTGTGCCTTTAGGACTATTTAATATTACCCTGGACCTTTTACACAGTCTTCAAGTCTTTCATTTTTGAGTTTAGAATTTTAGAAATTTATCAATTTGTCTAAGTACCCTACTTTAAATAGGCTACGATATCTTGTATGCGATATCGAGTCCGACGCGATATCGGGACCACGCTATTACGTACGTGATATCGTGTTGAACAAAACTATATATATGAACCCCCCGTGTGCACGTCAACATCATTTTTAATTGTTCGCATGGGGGGAATTTTTTAATTTTTCTTCTACGACTCACGATTTTTGCACCTCTTGTTCCAATAGTTGTAACTCGCTCGCTAGTGCTCCGATTGTTATTCTGAAAGAACCTACTTGAACCTAGAGTGTTCAACTGAGTTGTGGGGGAGGGGTACACTCCAAATTACACATAAATTTTTCAGAATTCGTCATCACCCAAAGGATACTATAAAGGGTAATTAATTATAAAAAACACAAAAAAATGATGATAAACATGTGCCAAAAATAATCTTATCTCCTCACCTACACCAGGAAATTAAATTTTAAAGCCACCTAATCAAATTAGGGGCCCAATATTAAAAATTTTAGGGGACATTTCCACAATATTTTCTAACTCTGGGTCACATGAAATAAGAAATGAATTCATTAAGGTAGAAGTAAGGTATAACTTAAATTTTGTAAACAACCTTACTAATGGTTAGCCTCGTGTGATTTCAGATGGTCCTTAAATGTGGACAACAAGAAGGACCCTCTCAAGGTGTGTGCAAACAACCCAGGAGAGGTAAAGGATAAGCATCTCTTGAACAACGTGCAGAGTAGGAGGTGTAATCATTTAGCATCCATCAAGAGATTCCTGCTATTGCACAGTCAGGACAGGTGGAAGGAGGAGCTGCTGAAGTGCCTGAAAAGGGACAACACCTCACGTTGTCCCTAGAGTGTGTTCAAGCTATCCAAGAAAGGTCCACGTTGATAGCTGTGATCATGGAATTAAATTTCAGACCTTTCATAGAATTCGCTCCTAAGGCCATTAGGGACCAACTCAAAGGGTCTCCATTATGGCCCATCCTATCTAAAGTGGTGCCTAGTACTTAGGAGAAACATATCAATTTTGGCATAATAAAGAATAAGGCACCATAGTTGACATTTGTGATGTGTCTATAAATTTTTCTACCAAGGCCATCTCAGAAGTGTTGAACCTTCCAAATACAGGGTCAAAAGTTGCTCACCTATCCACTCGCTCCGATGCTGATGCACAAAGAGTCTGGTTTAATAGGGCATACAACAAAGAAGACAAGACATATGGAGAATTGACGCTGGAAGAAAGGATATACTTAAATATTGGTGCTTATCACATCTTCCCCATAAGAGGATTAAATAGAATTTCAACATATGCAGCAAGAGGAAGTGCGATATTGATGGGAAAGGTTAATGCTAACCTTCCTCATCTATATCTCATGGAGATCTTGAGTTGATTTGAAGAACACAAGATAGGGAAGTTCATGTTTCCCTTCCATTGTCTCATCAGGAAGCTATGCAAACATGCTGGTATTCTGGAGTACACCAATGATGTTCCCAGAAGAGCCCAAAATGCTTCATTCGCCAAACTACTAAAGCCACTAGCCCAAAGGAAGAGTGTAGGTGAGACACTGGAGCTAGAGAAAGAATAGACGATGGGACCCACTACAACTCAAACTATAGGGCCTAGCCAACTCCCAAGCACAGGGCCCAATCAACAATAAGAAGGGCCTAGCATGAGCTAGCAAGACCAACCGTCACCATCGCCACAAGATTATCGACGATCGATGAGCCATCTTAGGGCCATCACTGAGACGGTCAGTTGCAAAAGTCATGATGATGCTAATCTCTTCCATGTCATCGATGACACCGTATGATCCACAATTTCTATTGATCACACATGAGGTAAGGTGTCCATCCAAACAAGAGGAGGGGAGATCCATTGGTCACAATAGATTTTAGGAAATGCTATGTCTTTCCAAGTGCAATTGGCAATAGGTGAAGGGGCCACAGTAGTGGTCATGCAGCACCAAGATGCAACAAGAGCTGCAGAAGTGGTTACAGACCATATCAAAGAATCTTTCAATGTTCCTATTGTGCCACCAGTGGATTTCACAGGAGCACGCGATGCTCAAATTCTGGCCGGTCTCTCAATGACTCCTATGGAGCATGAGGATGTCCTTGATTGATTACTACAGAAAGGATAAGTAATAACATCCTTGTTCGACATCACATAAGATGTCAAAGTAGCACAATCAGACCTCATCTCCACTAAAGGAAAGTTGATCATGACAGAGATCAAGGTTGAGCATGTAGAAGCAGAGTTGGCAAGACTCCAAGAAAGGCCTGTTACCTTACAAGCTACATAGCGGAACCCATCTCAGTTTGTTCCTACAGACCAGCTAGACACTTTCAGGACCAAGTAGCTCAATAATCTACTGACAGATAATAAAAGAGTGGTGGAGGAGAAGGAGAAGGCCTACTAGGATGCCTCCAAGACACAAGTGAAAACCTACGCACACGCTAAGGCACTCAAAGCCTTACAAGAAGAGAATAAATAGCTTGCTATTGATAATCTTTGATTGACCACTGTGGAGAAACAGAAGAATGTTCTCAAAGAAAACTTTCAACAGTTATGAGAATAGTTGGTCAGGGTCAACCAAGACATGAACCATTTGGCTAGAGAGAATTGAACCCTCTCAATGGAGGAGGTACGCAAAATCCGTCAAAAGACAACCATTGAAATAAGCGTGTGGCAAAACGAGACCAAGCAGCATGAAAAGTTAAAGGATAATTTTAGAGACTAGGTGGGGATGTACAAGCAAGTCATAGAAAAGGAGATCCATATGGCCAAGGCACACATCAACACTTTTAGTGCTCAACACACTGATTGGAGGGCCATATTGGACACATATGCATTTGCCAACCAAGCAGAGCTTAAAACCTGGGACCTATAGATTCAAGATCTCACAAAGTACATGGAATTAGCAAACCTATGATATGCCAATCTAGCCATGTTGATAGTAGGACACCTGAGAACAAAGCTTGAGAAGCAGGTAGCTACCACCTACACCAAATATGAAGTAGAATTTTTGGAGTACAAGAAAACATTGCAAAAGCTAGAAGTTGTAAATTCTGAACTAGAGGTGATTAAGACCAGCTACCAAGGGCAGAAAGATGTCACAGCGGACTTGGCTTGATGACTTACAGATTTCCAAGAGAACAAGGACAAAGTCAGAGCCTATGAGAAGGAACGACGATTGTTTGTGGCTTAGTATGTCAAAGCAAATGAGATGTTCCCACAACTACCGTGTCCATGGGAGGGCCGACTTCATTAAACATTGGAGCATCAGCATGGATGGCACAGGATCCCTAAACTAAAGAAGAAAAGCTCCAAGCACTCCTTCAGAGCCATCAAATCCTAAAGCCTAGAGCATAAGACAAGGGGAAGCAACCCATGGAGGAGCCACTGCCACTTGGAACCACATGAATTCCACAAAATTTTGTAATTTTGTATTTTTTTTGTATCTATTCCAAATTTGTTCAATTCAATTCTCCACTGCGACATGAATAAATTCCTAGTCAATCAATAATCCCATACCTCTCCACTGTGTAATCAATGGAGCTTGTTCTCATTTTGTTCAACTCAAGGACAATTCAGTCGTGGGGGTATGATGAATCGTGATTCATTAGGCTCTGATATTGGACCTGCGATATTGCATACATGATATTACAGCCTGGCTAGCGATATCGGATGCATGATATCATGACTCCTATGTGGTCCTGGCTAGCAATATCGGATGCACAATATCGTGACTCTTGTGCGAGCCTATAAATACACATGTAGGTGCAAGGAGTTAGGGAGTCATTTTTTAGAGTCAGTCAGTAGTTCATTTTAGAAGTTAAATTTTATTTTTAGTTCTTCTTAACCCTTTTCCCTTAGCGCATGCCCATAGTGTGATGATTGTAATTGTAAGTGTGACGTACTTGGACATGCACATGACCAAAAATAAAGATCGAGATTACTTCATCATTGTAGCATTCACTTAGTTTAATTATTTAATTGTTATTCATTGCTTCCTTAATTAATACTTCTTTACCCTCAACTCCTATCTCTATTATTAAATGTAGAATGAGTACGAATTAATCACGAGCATTTAAGTGTGACTACTTGGTATCTTAGTAATGTACCTAGGACATGCACTTGGTAATCCTAATGGTAGTTGTGCACGAGGTCCAAGATGTGTATGGATAATTAAGGAATAGATGCTCATCGCACTTAGGCTAGTTTAGACTCTCTCCTCCCATGTCCTATTAGCTTAGCTCTCTCTCCCTTTTCCTTCTAGCTTAATTAAAGTGATTTTCCATTACCTCTAGGAGTAGCACTAGGTTAGAAACCACATCATACACCTCACTCTAGACTAAACCATATGTGACAAAGCATATACTAGTCTAGGTGGGAAGACAATGAACTACAATCAATGAGTAACTATCTAGATACCACAACTAGCCTGTCTACAGAGTTCGACTGGATCGTGCATGAAACACTTGTATTCGTATGGTTGAGTGTAGGGATACCTCGCCACTCATCAAAGGTCTTCCAATAGGACAAGCTCTTCACAAAATGATTGGGGAAGTTTTTTCTGAAGTAATTACCTTGTTGCATTGAGGTCCAGGGGTGCATGTAAAGGATTAGTTTAGTAGGGGGCAATGGAAAATTCTTTTAATCTTTCACAATGATAATAGACATGGCCAATTCACTAAAATTCTTAACGTCCTTAAAATACATAGCCCCTCCTAATTTATCCTATAAAGATACCTTGCATTTTGGTTCAACAAACCATAGACAATGGATGTCATGTCTTGATAGATAATCCTTTGCCAAAGTAAGGGGATGGGACTATATTTGAAGGTAGCATTATTGACCAAAGATGAGATGTTTTGCTTGGTTGTTGGCTCATAATGCAGTGCTCCCTTAGGAAAAACTCCAACAACAAGGTTTCACCATGGCCTCCTGGTGTATCCTTTGTTATGAGAAGAGTCGAACTATGACACACTAATGAAGTGTTCAGTTGATACGTCAACTGGGCCATGTTAATGGAGCCTCATTGACATGAACCCATCGACATATCCATCCATGCGTTAATGCAACCCCATTAACGCAAAGTTTGTCTCTTGCTATAAATATGCACACACCCGTAACATTTATGGCATCTTTTTGAGTAGTTGTAGCCAAACTCTCGCAGTTTGTTCCTATAACAGTTAGAATATTTTCCAAGTACCTGCAGCAGGTGTGAGAAAGGTGTACAGCTCTTTATTCAAGCGCTAATGTACCTGAGCCCATTGGTGTGACTGGCAATAAAGATGAGCTTTTTGAGCATTCCTTGCAGCATTTGGATTTAATCACTTAAGCATTTTAATAGTTTAATATTTCAATGCCTTAATAATTTCAGAAGCTTTTACTGTTATCACTTTACTGTTATTGTCCTTTCCTATTTTATGAGAACCATAGGCACAACTACCATAGGCACAACTATCTCAAACATATATCAAACACTTGGTAACCCAGTGACGCTTAACGTCTGGTAACCGAGCAGTGTTTAGGGTATGCTCAGGATGTGCATGGAAGATGGGATAGATTACTTATGCTAGGGAGAGTTAAATGATAGAGTAGAACAATTGTAATTTACACAACTTTCCATTTCCTACAATTAAAGAATTAGACTTTAAAAGATAAAAGAGAAAACCAATAAAAATCATTTGCCTCAATCTCACTTAACCATCGCTTTAGAATATCACTAGTGAGGTTGGGAAGACAATGACCATTCTAACTAAGGTTTTGCTGGCTAGAGTTTAGTGTATGCAAGTGCTTGTAATTTGCAGAATTTAACCGAGTTGCACATGAACGCCCATGATTCGTATGGTTGGGCATAGGGGTACCTCATAACTCATCATTAGCACCATTGTCGGGGACTGTTAGTCTTACATGCACTATCTAGTCTTAGCAAGATCATCATTCACTTCGCTAGAATAGACCTAGGATAGTGAAATATATGCACACTAGGCAGTTTAAGTAAAATAATAAGGCACACCTATTGAGTTGTTATCTAACATCAAAAATGTCTTCTTCTCATAGGTGAGATGGATCCAAACCACCAGTATGCAAGAGTGCAGGTGGTATATGCACATCCAGATGAGTATATCCCAAACTTCACCTTTATCCAACATCAGGATGAGCACCTACGATAGCAGGACATGGAGGATAACATCATATTACCTCCTAATCGGTTGATTCCTGGAATGCTACTTCAAAATCTTACTAGACTAGGCATTTAGGACCGTGGTGTGGAATACATAATGGAGGATCATGACTACTGAGATTATTTTTCAACTGAGGTGCAATGTGCATGGGACTAGAAATAGGCAGAACACCATGAACACTTAGAGGGGAAATAGTTCAGTAACCCTTTGTTCTTGCAGGACCCGCATGACAATGAGGAACCTATTTTTCACGATTCCCATTCAGTCGAACCTCCTCCGATGCATCAGATCATCTAGTCCATCATCCAAAGTAAATAATCAAGTGACTGGGAGCACCAAGATGATGGGGGATCATGCAAGAAAGATCATGGAAAAGGGAAAGATGGACATGAAGATAGGGGTGATCATCAGAGCAAAGGAGGAGATCGACACTAGGGCAGTGGCAGTTATCCTCCCTCTTCTCCATCTTCTCATTCCACTTTGTCTTCACCATGTTTTGACTCTGATCGCAACTATAGTAGGAAGGATTAAGGTGATGAAAATCAAAAAGATTGATAGGATCGCAAGGACTGATGGGAACAACATGAGGAAAAGCGTGACCAATCATGCAAGTCTCATCATCAAGAAAGGAGAGGTAGTCAAAATCGTCACAGATGTCATGGCCAACAACAAGACTATGACTCGTATGAACCACTGCTGGCTACTCGAAGCATGCTTAACATAGCCAAGGTGGTTCAAATAACTAGTAGGCACTTGAAAGACAGTCGGATCAAGCACCTTGACATGAAAAATATCCCCAAATTTGAAGGGGGATACAATTGTGATCCATAGACTCACTTGCAAGCATTCCATGATGCTTGCACCTTGCAGAACATAGACAATGATTGGTAAAAACTCAAGCTATTCCCCCAAACACTCATCAAGGAAGCAGAAAGCTGGTACCAATCTTTGGAGCTGGAATCAATCAAGAGATGGAGTACGATGCTGGAAATTTTCAATGATAAGTACCAAACCTACTCCAGAGTGGCTAATCTGAGATGGCAAATCCAAAGGTGTAAATAGGGTGGTCATGAACCCTTGGATGCAGCCATGGGCAGATATTACTCATTGTTACACCAATGCCCCAGTCATGATTACTCTTAGTGGGAATAGCTCTGCCATATCATAGATGGGCTTTGCTTTGAAATAAGAAAAACCCTGGGCATTTACGCTCAGGGACGACTGTCCAAATTGAGGGCCCATCAGTTGTAGTGCCTAATTGAGTAGGTGGCTAAAGAAGAGGAAGAATTAAGGAAAAAAGAGAGTGTAAAAGAGTATAATCGAGACTCTTCCATCCGAAAGAAGGAAGTATGATTTTATGAAGAGGAGGAAAAATCACCACTGGATGCAATGGTGAACCAAAAAACCTTACCCATACAAAATTTTGCCTCTTAAATTTTGGCCAAGGTTGACAAGATGTGGGATTCTTTGGATGAAAGGTTCCAAAGCATCTTGAAAATTGTGGAGGAATCCAAAGAGCGAATTAATGAGCGAGATTGGCAAAGGAGAAGAGAAGCTAAACATGCCTACCATAAAGGTAAGGGCAAAGTTGTTGCAGCAGAACGGATTGTAGACTTTAACATAGAGGAGGATGATGGATGTGACATATGCTAGTATGAACATCCTAAGGGGTGTTGCCTGGTGGTGTCACATCCACAAGAGTCTGGGGTGTATGCGCTAAACCCTCATTTGGAAAAAAGGCAAACACCTCGAAGATTACCTTATCCACAAGGAAATCCCAGGTAGTTCCATCAACAAGGATATTATCCAAGTGGAGCACCATCGCAACCCTAAAAGTATTACCAGTAATGGCAACATTTACAATTGTGGGGGATGCCACCTCCAAGGTAGTAGTACCCTTACCAGTAGCTAGATCCTTATGGGTACTACGTTCAACAACCAGTCTCCCCGCAAGACTCTTCTAGTCACGCAAAATTTCAAACTCATTACCACCCCCTGGAATACTTACAAACACAGTATCCATCACCTAGGGGGGAGAACCCACATCTATACTATCCTCCATCACCTTCTCCTGTCATCCCTACTCATCAACCCCCACTTAGCTACCTCCTGCTCCACCTATGCAGGGAGAGATACCATCATAGCCATAGCAATGCAATGCCACAAGGGCTATCAACTTACAACCAACATCTTAGCTGAGTGAACCGGAATCAAAACCATGAAAATGCCCTTTCTTCTAGCTCAATATCCCTAGCATACCCTCACATTCACCTATGGCCAATGCCTTTGAACCTCCAATCACCTCCACTATTCAACCCTTCGAGCAGCCTTCAAGCCAAACACCCTCCACAGTACAAACCATCATGATCACATACATTATGATTTATTGGATAAAGGTAGGTCATCTCCCTCAAAAATTGACTAGTTCGAGGAGTCCCCTCATATACCTTCAAGTGCCAGGAAACGAGCCATGCAAAGCTCTTTTAGATTCGAGGTTAGGTGTCAATTTGATTTCACACAATATGTACAAGACTTGGAACCTGACCTCAATGAAGAAAAGCAACATTTGGCTCGAGTTGGTAGACTAATCCATAACTACATCCTTGGGATTGGTAGAAGATATCGTGACCACCATTTGTGGGTGGTCCTATCCTGCTGACTTCCTGGTCATTCGGGTTGACAATTACAAAGGGAATTTCTGAATCATAATGGGGAGAGCTTGGCTCAGCACAGTGGATGCATTATTGGGACTCTGAGATCTTTCCTTCAAAATTTCAAAAGAAAATCCTTTTGGAAAGATCGAGAAGAAGTGTGTTCCATGTATCACGTATAGTGACTCAGGGTGCAACTGTGTGTAGCAACTTTGATTTGCTAAGCGGACATCTATTCAAGCATGTCGGTGTGCCAAAAAATCACAAGTTCAATGGTGCCTGAACGTAGCAACCACAAATCAAGAAGGCACCCAATGGCTAACCACTAACTTTGATAGCAGCACTTTATGCATGGAACCATTTGAGGGCCTTGTATGTGCCTATATGAAAAGCATGGATGAATTGGAAAAGGTCCATTAACAAGTCTCCGTTGTTGATGACAATGATGATTGGGGAAAGTTGTAAATCCCTGAAAGCTTTAAACAAGAGCCCTTAGAACCAAAAACATTACCGGCCAATCTGAAATATGTATTCTTGCAGAATGGCAAGCCAGTAATCATCAGTGCCACTCTTGCTCCTGAGCAAAAGAAGAAATTGCTGAAAATGATGAACAAATGGATGGTTGCTTTTACATGGTCATATCATGAATTAATGGGAGTTGACCCTAGGGTATGCCAACATCGGATCTATATTTACTCCTCCATGAAGCCACAACGATAGCCACAAAGACAGTTGAACCCCAAACTAAAGCAAGTTTTCAAAAAGGAAATTGAGCAATTGTTAAAAGCAAAGTTCATCTATTCCATTGCAGATAGTGAATGGGTCAGCCCACTCGCTATTTTGCCAAAGAAGGATGGAAAATGGAGGGTCTGTATATATTTCTGACTACTAAACATGGCAACCTTCAAGGATCACTTCCCACTTCTGTTTGTGGATCAAGTGTTGGATAGTATTGTAGGGCATTGTTACTATAGCTTTTTGGATGGTTATAGTGGCTATAACCAAATCCAAATCATGCTCGAAGACCAAGCCAAGACAACATTTACAAGTCCCTGGGGGACTTTCACATATAAGAAGATGCCCTTTGGCCTGTGCAATGTGCCTACAACCTTCCAATGCATTGTCCTCAATATCTTTCAACAACAGATTGGCAATGATGGAGCAACATTTGAATAAGCCTTGGACCACCTTGAGAAAGTTCTAAAAAGATGTGTGAAAACTAATTTACGGCTCAACTGGCAAAACAGCCACTTGATGGTCTAAGAGGGCATTGTTTTGGGGCACCGCATTTCATAAGCAAGGATTAGTGTAGATCCTAAAAAAATTAGGATCATCCAAGGAATCACTAGTCAACCAAGTATTGTAAAATATGTCCGATCATTCCTTGGCCACACTGATTATTACCGATGCTTCACCAAGAATTTCTCGAAGATCGCTAAACCATTGGTGGAACTCACAAAGAAAGACACTTCATTTTTCTGGACCAGGGAATGCGAATCCACATTCCAAACACTCAAATAGAAACTCATAGAAACTCCAATTCTATAAGCGCCCGATTGGTCCAAACCTTTTCATGTAATAACGGATGCATCTAATTATGCATTGGGAGACGTGCTTACATAGTTGGATGATCAAAGATGCCCATATTATATCCACTGTGCAAGCTAAAGCATTGTTGGTGCTTAGCTCAACTACACCACCACTGAAAAATAATTAATGGTGGTGGTGTTTGTCTTGGAAAAATTCTAACACTATGTGCTTGGGTACAAGGTGTTTGTACATACTAACCACAGTGCCATCCAGCTCTTGATGAACAAACCAACGGTGAGTCCTCGTATCATATGGTGGCTTGTGATCCTTCAGGATTTGACCTTACTATGGTAGAAAGGAAGGGAACTGAGAATGTGGTCACTGATCACTTATCTCGATTACGATGGAATGGTGTAGAGGAGGAGGAGCCACTCTCTGATCAATTTCCAAATGAACTCCTCTTCATTGGAGCAATCGATAAGAAGATGCCCATAGGATCAACTTGGTTTAGCGACATCCTCACCTATTTCTCAACACAAAAATTACCAAAAGAGTGGGACCATTGAAAGAAGCAACAGTTTCTTCACAAGGCCAAGCACTTCATGAAAATCAACGGACACCTTTACAAGGTGTGTGTAGATGGCTTAGTTCGATGGTGCGTCCCTAATGTGGATACACTATGCATCCTGCAAGATGTTCACAAGGACCCTTATGGGGGCCACTATGCTGGATGACACATAGCCATTAAGATCCTACTTGTGGGATATTACTGGCCCACACTCTTCAGAGGTGCGGAACGGTTTGCCTGCTCCTATGAATAATGTCAAAGAGATGGTGGGATGACCACACGAATGGAGGAACCCCAACAATGGATCCAGCCACTAGAACCCTTCGATATTTGGGGCATCGACTCCCATCACACCCATGTCCAATAGGAAGGTATACATCATCATCGCGGTAGACTACTGTACTAAGTGGGCAGAGGCAGTAGTCGTCATTGACTGTTCCTCAAACACAGCAGCATGATTTGTCTAACAACAAATCATGAATAGGTTTGTGGTGCCACGTGCACTCATTTCAGACAACAAAACTCATTTCACGAGTACTACTTTTCGTAAACTTATGCAACACTTGGGGGTCGAACATAAATTTACAACACCTTATCAACCCCAAGCCAACAAGCAAGTTGAAGTCACAAATAGGGAGATTACAAGGATCTTAACTAGGACCATTAGCAAATATAGGAGGGATTGGAGCACAAAACTTAACGATGCTCTCTAGGTCTATCGCTCCACATGAAAACTTCCTATAGGTTACTCTCCTTATGAGTTAGTGTACGGGAAACTACTGAAACTTCCAATTCAGGCAGAACTCCGAACACTATCTACTGCCAGTGACTTAGGTCTTGACTTATCACTAGCACAATAGGAACAACTCATCAACTTGAATGTGCTAGATGAGAATTAGCTAGTAGCCCTATCATCAAATAAAATCCACAAAGCTTATAATAAAAAAAGTCATGATTGTAGCGACAGAAAACGTCAGTGGCTGGAAACACCGAGAGGTCTTTGGGTGCACAGCCTAAACCCGAATCCGTGTGAGGGCAGTGTTGGAGAAAATGGATTCAAGATGCCCTAGATAGTCTGGTCAATCAAATAGGGACTTAATCGATGTACAATAACCCTTTTGCAAATAATAAAAAAAAATGCAATGTGCACAGTAGTAGAAACATGCTAAAATGAGTAACAGGGCAGTGAACACAATTTTTTGCTTAACAATGCTAAATAAATGCTATGATCAGCCAAAAAGAGAGTTTGAATAGAAAAATACACCACCCTAAAAAAGGGTACAAGTATACAAAGTGTACAATAGGCACAGTAGGAGTGAAATGACAGCCTCGATGCTGTCAGGCTATGAAATCTAGTGCTCACTGTGCCTATTTCAAAATGCCAAAATGCCAAAATGCCAAATGCCTTGCTGGTGAA
>MNCI01008305.1:390196-414779 GCA_015680685.1 Gnetum montanum | reverse complement strand
GCAGAGGTATTTATAGGGCTAAGATTAGCCCAAAATGCAAATCTGGTGCCACGTGGCAGTGCGGTAGGTAACAACGTGTAACAACACGTAACAGCATGTAACATCATATAACAACGTGTAATAGTGTAGTGTAGCAAGGTGTTATGCTACGTAATAGTGCGTAACATCATGTAACAACACGTAATAGTGTAGCGTAGCAGGGTGTTACGCTACACTATGTAGCGTAGCATAGTGTTACGCTACGCTATGCAGTGTAGTAGCGCGTAACATCATGTAACAACATGTAATAGTGTAGCATAGCAGGGTGTTATGCTATGCTATGCAGCGTAGCAACACGTAACAGAGCATAACATTATGTAATAGCATAGCGTTACAGGGTGTTACGCTACGTTACACTACATAGTAGGGTGTTGAAAGTGCCATTGTTCTGACACTTATAAAAATCTACAGTCGAGATGCTGAGACTCGAAATTTTGTGGTGTTTCAATAGTCCCTCTTTGTTGATGTCTAGAGGAGTGGCCCGAAAGACGTTGACAAAGAATTACAAAACACCATAGCAAACATATCACCAACGTCATTTGTCAGCACAAGAGCGAATGTTGTTTTGCCATGCTCAAGAGTGTTATGGGAATAAGATTATGTTAAGGGACAAGGGGTATATGCAATGTTAGGCAAATGAAATTTAAATGGTAGGAACGAAATGCAAACAGTGGATCATGATGTAAGATGCAGATTTAGCATGGTTGATAGTGACCATGGCATGAAGTAGCTTGCCCCTGGAATGTTGACCTCTTGTTGGAGTGTTTATGAGAGCATCAAAGTTCATCCAATGATGGGCCAATTGCGAAGCTGCAGCCTTGTTGCTTTTTTTTATGAGGCAAACCTTCTTTGGGTTCGGCTTACTGCTAAATGTTAGCTATAAGTTGGCCATCGAGAAGATGAGCTTTGTTTCATAGGGATTATTGATGTTACATCCATCTAAGCGTTGACTATGTAACAGAGGCACCCCATAGGATGAATTATGTTACATCAACCAATGGTTTTATAGTTGATGTGAAGGGAATGCCATGTGTGTCATAGTGCATATGCATCGGAGGAATGTGAAATCATGAATATGGAGAGTATGAGAGGATATTAGGATGAAGAAATGGATGTGCATAGGCTGTAATAGGGATGAGAGGGATGTGCACTCTTGAGTGGCTCAACTAGTCTAGTTATGCACATCAAAGCAACGTGATAACTTGCTGCTACGATGAAATGCACCTTTGCACTACCATCTCCAAGGCTTTGTCCTACAAACACAACTCAGAGAGGATAAGAAAACCACAAAATATGAAATGAAAGTGCAAATGTTAGATGTGAAGATGCTTCAAGTGCTGGATGCGAAGATGCTATGAAAGTGTCAAATGCTGTGCTAGTTGCAAGTTCTCAGAAAACTAGTGAAGGTGTCAAGGCGATGATGTTGTGAGTACTCCCAAGGCAATGGCAAGTGTTCGGATCAGATTAGCTACATGCCAGTTTAAAGTCCTGGCAGACTGTGAACCCAGTTTAAGGTCCTGACAGACCATGACGTGCTAGTTTATAGTCATAGCAGACTATTGAATGTTAGTTTAATGTCATAGCAGACAGTGGATGTTGTGGCAGTTTAACGTCATGACCCAAGGACTGTCTGTGCCAGTTTATAGTAATAGTGGACTGTCTGTGCCAATTTATATTCATAGCGGACTAGTGCTTACCTTGCTTGTATAAGGTGTGATGCTACACCTGTAGTCATGCTATGTGCCTACAGGATCCTACAAAAATAAAAGAAAATAACATCAAGCAACATTTGCTGTAAACAAAGTTAAAATGTATGAATGAAAGGAAAGCAATGCAAAAATTGATAGTTTTAGGCCGTTCTAGGCCGTAAGCTAGTTTAAGGCCTTTTTAGGCCATGCATTTTTGTAGTTTTATGTTTTCAGATGTAATGCGTAAGCTAAATGGATGGATGCATGAAAAAGTAAAACAAATATGTGAACAAAATGAAATGCCTGATCTAAGTAAGTAGGCAACATGTAAATGCATAGGCTAGTGCAATGTAAATGAAAGTCAAAAATGCATGGGAAGTGCAGGCAAAGGGTAGGCAAACATTTAGTACATTTTTGGCCAAGGGAAGGTCTTGGTTATGTAGTTGCTTCCTAACCAGGCATGGATTAGGGAGCGTGTAAGGCTTAGGATCCTATGGGAGGTTGTTGGCTTCAACCACTCGTTCAGGTGTTTTAGCCTTAGGCGCTACATTAGTTGTTATAGGTGTACCACCAAGAAACTCTTCTTCTAAAACTTGTGCCATGTCTATGTCATGGATAGCTGAAGAGGAAGCGTTATCACCATGGATGATAACTTGACCACCTTCATATGGAAGATGGATTTCTTAGTGGATGGGAGAGGAGATGGCCCTTAGTTGGGCTAGCCAAGGCCTTCCTACAATCATGTTGAATCCTGGCATCTCTTCTATGACAATGAAATCTACACTACTGGGGAATTGCTCTCCTGCCACAAAGGCTAATTTGATGGTACCCTTGACTATGATGTGTGATCTGTTGAAGGATTTTAGACATGTGATTTTGGTTCGCCTGATTTCATCTGCCAGGCGTAGCTTGTCAATGACGAAGTGCAATACTATGTTTGTTGCTGCACCATCATTAACATGTACCCTGCGGATGGTACATTGTCCAACACGAATGCTAATGGATAGTGGAGCTGTAGTAACCTCCCCTTGTTCAAGGTTGACTTTGACTGTATTATTGTGGAACACTAAAGATGTTGCATTCGATTCTTGTGGTGCAGGGGGTAGCATTGTTGCATGGATGGATACCTCATTTGCAGGGATGTCCTCCGTAATAGGAATGGAGGCCAAGACCTGGGCCAATGCTTGGCAGTGAGCAGATGAGGTCATGACCAAGTCATACAAACTCAATGTTGTGTTCTTTTGCTTGAGTGTTTTTTTCACCTGGGTCAGTGTAGCTACAAAGTCCTTGTCATTAGCTGTTGTGTTGGCTTTGACTTCCTCCATGTGGCTTGAGAGATAGATCTCTTGGGAGGGGGACTTGGGCTTGGTTTGCTTGGATTGTTTGGGAGTAGGGGCCCTAGTGTTTGGTTGTTGCTTGTTAGTTGTGGCTTTTGCTTTAGCTGTGGGGGTTGCGAGATGCTCATTTTTCTTGTGTTGCCATTTGGTAGGTCTACCTGGGTTGCAAGTGGGGTCGACCCCTAAAGGAGGAGGGATCGAGATGTTGCCCACTGTTGGGCTTCGGGTAGGTGAGGGACCATCACATTGTGGCACTCTTATGACAAATGGTGACTTAGGCAGAGTTGTTGTATGGTCAGCTTGTTGTGGCACCTTGATAACAAAAATTTTCCTAGTGGTTGTTGTTGCATCATGCCAGTTTAATGTCTTAACGGATGGTTGTTGTGGAACCTTGACCACAAATGGTGTTGTGGGTGGTCGAGGTGGCACTTTGATAACAAAGGGAGGCCTCTTTCTTGTGGAGGCGGAGGGGATCCTTGCCTTGATGGAAGGCACACAGATCACAAAAGGTTATTGCGTAGGTTTAGACTTACCACCTATGCTAATGGAATTTATGACATAGGAGGCATCATCTGTGTTGGATTGACTCACCATGTTAGGCACCAGTTGGCCACGTTCTATCATTCTCTACAGGTCATCTTGCAAAGCACGATAGTTGTCTGTACTATGACAAGCTAATTGGTGGTAATGATAGTATTGGTCCAGCTTGAAGTGTTGTGGAACTAGGGGATCATTTGGCACTGCTAAAGTAGGGTTCCTTAGTAGTTCGTAGTACTTATCATGTCTTTGGCAGGTAATTTTTGATACATGTTTGTGTTGGATTTTCCCAGCTTTCAAGAGTTGCTCTAGTAGTTCAGAGGGTTGCACCGGTAGTGGTGTATATTTTGAGTGGTCCTTGCACTAAAAGTTAGGTCTTGGGGTAGCCCTTGTTAATGTAGGTGAGTTTGTACCAGAATTGGTAGTTTTGTTAGTTGGGACTTTGGGTTGCTTAGCTGTTGGGCCCCAGTTGCTTATTTTTGTGCTTGTGGCTACATGCTTGCAAGCGTGTTGGTTTCTGTAGGCCACATAGGCTGGATCATTGCTAGCTTGTCCCGTGTCCTCTATGCTTTTTGCTTTGGCAAAGGCTTGGCTAAGAGACTTTGGAGTTAGATAATACAGTTTGGACTTAATAAAGTCATTTACTGCACCTTTAAAGATGGCCAGTAGATGCGCTTTTGCCAAGGGTTCATGCATTTCACTCAATGCAGCATTCCAACATTGGAGGAATTTTGACATGGGCTCTAGAGGCCCTTGTTTAACTTGCATAAGTTGGTCAAGGGTTGCCTCAGGCTTTAGGTTGTACTTGAAGCATGTCACAAACTTGGTTATGAGATCCTCCAAAGAGGAGATCGAGGCCTTGGGTAGTGCATGATACCAGTCTAAGGCCTTGTCCGTGAGTGATGTCCTCCATATCAGCTGGAATGCCTGATCCAAGCTTGGGGATGTGCCAACTAGTTGCATTGGCTAAGCTTGGATTAGTGGTGGGGTCGGGTGTTGCCATTTTAACGTCGTAGCAGACGATTGCTGATGTAATGGCTGAGTGATGGGTGCGGTGATTGGAGTGGGCCACACATGGGTGGGTTGGACAGAGACCACAGACACCAATGAGATAGGCAGGATATAGGATGCTTGAGTTGTTTGAAGCTGGGAGGTGGCCCCTACATGAGCATAGCACTGGGCAAATGCATTAGTTGCTTGCGAGGAAGGCTGAATTGGCATGGTCACTATCTTGGAGGAGATGGATGGACCAAACCGAGGAGGGGTTGTACTAGGGAGTGGTTGTTGGAAGACGGTGTGGAGGTGGCTCTCATGTTCAAAGTGGGCCTCAAACTCATCTTCCTCATTCTGTAAGGCTTACTCGTAGGTTGTCCCTGCATCATGCTTGTTTGCACGAATGAGTTGGGACAACAACTAGTGGTAGGGCTCCGTGAGTGGGATTATGTCAAACAAAGAGGGGCTATACTCTCGTTCGTTTTGGTGGACTCGTTTGTAATCCTATTTTGCCTCTAAATCGAGGTAATCCATTGGTAGTCCTACTTGGATTTTGGCATAAACAAAACTGTATTTTTCGTAGCTTAATGCAGCATGCTTTGGCTGGATCGTGGTATCGAATGTGTTAGACACCAACGTGGAAGGTTGAACTAGATTCATATTCACAGATCAGGTTGTGAGAGTTGCTGTTTGCAGAAAATGGCTAACTCTGAAAACAACAAAAAATAGCAGGAAAATAACTCAATATGAAAATAGCAGAAAAATGACTGTCTATTAGTAGTAGGAAAATAACAGAAAAATGAGTAAATCTGTCGGTAGTAAGAAAATAGCAGAAAAATGAGTAAATCTGCCGATAGTGCAGAGAAAATGCTAAGTATGTAAATGCTAAAAAATGGCTAAATCTGAAAATGCAGAAAAAAATGCTAGGTACTAAGATCCAGAAAAATAAGCCCTTCTTCTAGGGCCAAAAATTGTAGCGACAGAAAACATCGGTGGCTAGAAACACCAAGAGGTCTTCGGGTGCATAGCCTAACCCCAAATCTACGTGAGGGCAGTGCTAGAGAAAATGGATTCAGGGTGCCCTGAACAGTCTGGTATATCAGATAGGGACTTAATCAGTGTATAATAACCCTTTTGCAAATAATAAAAGAAAACACAATGTGCATAGCAGTAGAAACATGCTAAAGTGCGTAACAAGGCAGTGAACATGATTTAATGCTTAACAATGCCAAATAAATGCTATGATCAGCCAAAAAGAGAGTTTCAATAGAAAGATACGTCACCTTGAAAAAGGGTATAGATATACAAAGTGTACAATAAGCACAGTAGGAGCGGAATCATAGCCTCAGTGGTGTCGGGCTGTGACATCTGGTGCTCACTGTGATAAACTATGCCTCCTAGGTTGGTGGTCACAGTATACCATATAATGTGTCTCTCTATTGGTGTGGTGTGCTCTGGGTCTCGTTCGCCCACGAAGCTAAGTGCCAAAATGCCAAAATGCCAAATGCCTTGTTGGTGAATAAATTGAAGCCTTCCCCCCCTTCTCTTCTCCTTTTTTTTGAAAAAGAGGGTGTAGAGGTATTTATAGGGCTAGGGTTAGCCCAAAATGCAGATTTGGCACCACATGGCAGTGTGGTAGGTAACAACGTGTAACAGCGCATAACAGTACGTAACATCATGTAACAACACGTAATAGTGTAGCATAGCAAGGTGTTACGCTACGCTATGCAGTGTAGCAGTGCATAACAGTGCGTAACATCATGTAACAGCGTGTAATAGTGTAGCGCAACAGGGTGTTACGCTACGCTATGCAGTGTAGTAGCGCGTAACATCATGTAACAGTGCGTAACAACGTAGCGTAGCAGGGTGTTACGCTACGCTATGCAGCGTATAAGCGCGTAACATCATGTAACAGCATATAACAGCGTAGCATAGCAAGGTGTTACGCTACGCTATGCAGTGTAGCAGCGTGTAACATCATGTAACAGTGTAGCATAGCAGGGTGTTACGCTACGCTATGCAGCGTAGCAGCGCATAATAGCGTAGCATTACAAGGTGTTACGGTACGCTGCGTAGCAAGGTGTTGAAAGTGTCATCGTTCTGACACTTAGAAAAATATGCAGTCAAGATGCTAAGACTCAAAATTTTGTGGTGTTTCAATGATCTTAGGATTCAAAAGATAACATTTCAACATGGAGATAAGGTACTCTACTGGAATCCCACACATGTACCGTAGTGTACTAAGTTTCAAACATAATGGGATGGACCTTATATTATTTTCGAAACCTTTCCATCCACGGCCTTGTTTATACACACAAACTTGAGAATCCCACAAAAACATAGTTAGTTAATACATAACAATTAAAACCCTTCCACGAACTCCAATGAACTAGTGCCACTACCCTCTCCTCACACAGCCAATCTCATTCCATTTTTCAGATCTCCTCCTCTCAACTTAGTCATGGGGGAGATCACCTTCCATGCTAACCAATTCTACTGGCTCCTTAGTTTTTTTTACATCTTTTTATTTTACAACATCGTTCATATGTTTGCCATTCTTGCTTACTTTTTCTTTTTTTTCTTTACTTATCTATTTATTTGTTTATATATATATATATATATATGTATGTATGTATGTATGTATGTATGTATGTGCTTATCTTCCAATTGTTTTATACTTTTCATTAATAAGCTGTCTTATTATCACAAGATGTACTGGTGCGGTTGTTTCTTTTTGCAATGGGTTGCATGATATGGTCCACCTATTATATCTAGCTCCCACCTTCGCATTGTTGTTCTAGATAGTCATGTTGAGCTCTCATTTCATGTAATAGGCAGTGAGTCCATGTCATCCACCTATCCATCCACTCCATGGTTTTCCTTCTTTTGGAAACATGCAATCCCTTTCAATTAAAAACAACTTTAATTAATTTGTGACTTGCGTGGTTTCCAGACTTGAGAAGGACCCAACGGTTTGAACAGGGTGTGACTTCAAGGGGAATGCAACATTCTTCATACTTTTCTATTCCCTTGCATGTGAACATGTGCCCTCACGAACTTCTTACCACTCCATATTCTCTCATAACCGGAAGTTACATGGCAATTTGTCCTTGCATGGTGTGGTCCTAATCACAAAAAATAAAATGATGAGGATTCAAAGCACACCCCTTGGCCAAATGCATTCGAAAATGCATGGGTCTTTACATGGTGTGGTTCCTAGAAAAAAAAAACAACAAACACCTAGGAATTCAAAGTACACGCCTTAGACCACCTCTAATGGGCTACAACACTAGTTATGGAACTTGCTTTGTCCCCTCTAACTCAACCCTTTTTCACTTCCTCTTGCTCACTCATGTTGGAGTGGTGGTTGTTTGTGAGAGCATTCTTGTGGCCCAAGGGGATGGAATAGTCTTCAAATTTTGATGCGATGTCACTGAACGTGGTTGGTTTTGGGTCTAGACTAAGGATGGATCCTACCGGGTCACTTAATTGCACACTTCACAAGGGATTTCATGTGACCAACATTAGGAGTTCCATCTCACTCCCTCTTCTCTTCATCATTTGCTTCCCATTATTTACCTCATTACTGGTTCTATGTCTTGAATGTCTATCGTGCTTTGCTAGAACTTCTAATTCTTTGGCTGGTTCTCATGGATTTGGGTATTAACTCACAGTCATCATTAATTAACTACGGGGCCCATGGACTCCTGTGTTAATGATATGCAAGGGCTACTGAGGTACCACCTGCTATGGGGAGCACCCACTTGCATATCTTTTGGTTCCATTTGTTAATCCCCTATCCTCTTGATATGGTTGGTCAATTGTTTCTTTGCTAACCATCACACGGTCCCTCATCTGCAAAGTTCCATTCTATGATATTCTCCTCATTTCGACTCTTCTTCTAGCTACAATCTTCCTTCCTCTTTCACTCACACTATTCTCTAGTCTTTGCAACTTCGAATCACCCCCATGATTATGCTCCAATTCACTGCTTTGGACTTTTTCTTTAATGGTCAATGTAGGTCAACATTCAAAGCACAACTACATCAACTAGGCCCCATATACACATCCCCCTACATTTATGCAGCCTCGTCTATGCAACACCGTCGACACATGGCAAAAATCCTATATATACCCCCATTGCGCCTTTGGAATTTGTCCATTTGTTCACAATGCTAGGGGAGTTTTTCCATTTCTCTACGCCAACACTTCTTTCCGAGCACAAAACATTTCCATTGTGTATCCCAATCCAACCATTCTTTCTACCCTTTCGCAACCAGAGGTATGCTCTTCATCGTGAAGGGGGGGGGGGGGAGGTCTATAATTACTATTATAATTATCAAAGACTTAAAACCTCTTAGGGGACAAACAAGAAAAAACAAAAACAACACTATAAATTGCAACTCATGTCTTATTGTTTTTTCTAACCCCTTAACTATACTCCAAGGAACCTAATAGGATGCACATGCCATTGTCCTAGCTTGGTCAAAATGAGAAGGTGTATGATTGCCATTTTAAGCAACTTATACACATTTTAATTCATGGCTATGTTGTGATTGCAGATGGCACCCAAACCGATGCATCCAAGGGGAGAAGGTCCATCCCAACCAAGGGACAAGTGACCTAGAATGGGAAGAGGGTGAGGTGCACAACCTCCAGAGCATGCTGAGGGCTCACATGCAACTGGCCCCCTCTGCAAAGAACCTGACGTGGAATTTGTTCATCAGATTCCCGAAATGGACATCCCTGGTGAACAATCACAAAGGGACGAGACTCTTGTGGTAGCGCCACAGCTTGAAGTCACCCTGACCCAAGCCTGTATTGATGCTATCAAGTCGAGGGAGCTACAACAAACAGTCCTTCAGGAGTTAAACTTCGGACCATTTCTAGAGAATGCACTAGAGGAAGTCAAATCCTAATTGCAAAATTCTCCTATGTGGCCAATCATCACCTCCAGTGGTGAATGGTACCTAAGAGAAACTTACCTCTTCTAGATGAATCAACAACTGGGGTCTAGAGTAAGAATCAAAGACATTCATATCTCTTACTCTGCCGAAGTGATTGCACAAGCTCTGGGGTTGCTAAAGACTAGAGCTGATGTGGCAGAGATTCCTAAATAAGCAGACCTTGAGGTAACAGAGGAGAATTTCAGGCGGTGTTATGGGGTAGAATGCAAGGATTTTGGCATCCTAACCACTGTAGAGAGGGTTTATTCACAAATTGCATCTTACCACTTGAATCCAACAATAAGACCCAGTAAGATCATGACCTTCTCTGCTCATGCATGTGTTGTTCTAAGCAGAAAGTTCCCCATCAACCTTCCACAATTACTTTTCTTGGAGATTGAGAAGAGATTTGCTAAAAAAGAACATGGAAGGTGAGCTCTACCTTTTCCTTGCCTAATCATAAAATTGTGTAAATGGGCAGGGATAGCATGATACGCCAATGACACACTTTGTCACACCCTAATTGTCTCGTGGCGGGAGATGATGAAGGACAAGACTCCGGCCACAACACAACTCAAGGAAGAGTAGCAACCACCTCCACTGCCTACGAAAATAACAAGGTTGAGCTCACAGACAATCATAGAATAAATACATGAGATCCGAAAATTACTCTTGAGCCAACAAGAGCAATCAGTAGGAATTGGTGGAGGAGAAGACACTTCAGTGAGCCATCTTAAGCAAGTGGCTCGATCGGTGAGTCTACTAGAGAGAGCAGGGCCAATGTTTTCTGTCGCCCGAACATAAGTGCATGCTAGAACTGACCCTAGTGTTCGAGAAGTAATGATGTCCACTCAATAATTATTTTCTGAAATTTCAAGAAATGCCGCTACTTTTTCAATGTGCTTGGAGGATGGAGAGGGGCCAACTGTCCTAGTAATGAAACACTAGGGATAAGAAGTTGCGGCTGAAGTGGTTGCTGACACAATTGCTACAGCCTTTAATGCACCTATGGCGCCTATACCAAATGTACATGGACTTGAAGATGTACAGACATCCGCAAGAACTTCACATAGCAGGACTAACGTAGCCCAACATGAAGAGTTGTTGGACCAACTAGTGGGAACCAGGCAACCACTTCCAAATGTCTTTGATCTTCCAGGCAACATTATTGTGACCCAGTCAGAGCTGCTCTCAGCAAGGGGCAAGTGCCTTATCTTGGAGGGGCAACTTGAAGTGGCACAAGCGGATCATCAACACTTGGCTATGGAAGTTGCCCAATTAAGGGCCCAACTTGCTGATCCAGCTCTCCTCAACCGTGAGCTCACCAAGGATGAAGCTTTTCAACAGCTTCAAACCAAACTTCAGAAGGTTGAGGGTGAACGAGAGTTGGCAATCTTTGACAAGTCCATAATAGATACTCATGCTTACCATCTAAACAAGGACTTGGCAAAGGTTTGCTAAGAGGATGTTAGGCTGATCGTAGAAGTTCATCGCCTGTGCAATGTTGGTGTTGAGAATCAACACATGAAAGACTTCATCCATCAATAGCAGGAGAAGCTAGCCAGGGTAAACACTGATGTGAGGAGATTGGTAGCTAAAAATTGTAATCTGTCTATGGAGGAAGTTTGAGCCTTGCGAAAAAAATCAACAATTGAAATCACCGCTTGGAAAAATGAGGCCCTTAAGTTTGAACGAGTTAAAAATTTCTATAGGGACCAAGTGGGATTGCAAAAAGAAGTAAATGAAAAAGAGATTTAAGTCATAAAGGATAAAATGAACCAAGCACTCTAGTAGCTCTAGGAAGGAGGCGAGGTATGGCAGCCCATCTTCGATGGCTTGAAGGCCTACAACTAGGCTGAGATTTGCCTCAAAGAGCTGCAAATTGAAGAAATGACAGAATACATAGAGTTAGCCAATCTCTGTAATGCAAATCTAGCAATGCTAATAGCTGTAAGGCTGTGGTTAGACCTAGAGAAACAAGTCACCACCTCATATTCTTTATACAAGGATGTGTTCCAAGCGCATAAAGAGACAAAGTAAAAGCTAGAAATAGCCAATGTGGAACTCAAAGTTCTTCACACTCGTTTTGAAGGACAACGTGCGATTGTAGAGAACTTGGCCTGACGAATGAACGACTACTAGCAGCTGCAGACATTGATCCGAGCATTCGACATCGAACAAAAATAATTCACTACTTGGTTTGTCAATTTGAAGAAACTTTTTCCTGCACTTCCATGTCCTTGGGATGTTCCTATTCTAGCACACATTGGTGAAGCTACCTAGACAATGAACGATCCCAAAAGCAAAGAAGATAAAATGAGGGCATTGTTGGAGGCTTTTCAATTACCTTCGAAAGTTGCAATTGTTGTAGGGCAACCGTTATCAACACCACAATAGTCACATGCACCAGAAGCTAGTGAAGGCCCATCAAAACCACTGCCACTAGGATTGATGTGACCTTCTCCAGCAACTTTAGCATTTCTCGGCAAGGTGTTCAATTTTTTCTCTGAACACCACAATTTTGTAATTTATTTTTTTCGTACACCCGGGCACTTGGTATGTTAATAGAGTCAGTGTGTATGTAAATGTGTTTCGTTGTGTGTACATTCAATAACTTCATACCTTCCAAATTGTAATAAACTTAAGGACGAGTTTTCACTCAGTCGTGGGGGTATGATGAAGTGTTCAGTTGATACGTTGACTGGGCCACATTAACGGAGCCTTGTTGACACGGTCGCATTGATGTGACCCAGTTGATGTATCCGTCCATGCATTAACATGACCTTGTTAACATAGAGTTTGTCTCTTGCTATAAATATGGGTGCACTCGTAGCATTTATGACATCTTTTTGAGTAGTTGTAGCCAAACTCTTGCAGTTTGTTCCCATAAGAGTTAGAATATTTTCCAAGTGCCTGCAAGCAGGTGTGAGAAAGGTGTACGGCTCTTTATTCGAGCGCTAATGTACTTGAGCCCATTGGCGTGACCGGAAAAAAAGACAAGCTTTTTGAGTATTCCTTGCAGCATTTGGATTTAATCACTTAAGAATTTTAATAGTTTAATATTTCAACACTTTAATAATTTCAAAAGCTTTTACTGTTATCACTTTACTGTTATTATCCTTTCATATTTTATGAGAACCATAGGGATGACCGTCTCGAACATATATCAAACACTTGGTAACCCAGTGATGCTTAACATTTGGTAACCTAGCAGTGGTTAGTATATGCTCAAGATGTACATGGAAGATGGGATCGGTTGGTTATGCTAGGGAGAGTTAAATGATAGAGTAGAACAATTTTAATTTACACAACTTTCCATTTCCTACAATTAAAGAATTAGACTTTAAAAGATAAAAGAGAAAACCAATAAAAATCATTTACCTCAATCTCACTTAACCATCACTTTAGAATATCACCAGTGAGGTTGGGAAGACAACGACCGTTCTAACTAAGGTTTTGCTGGCTAGAGTTCAGTGTATGCAAGTGCTTGCAGTTACGGAATTCGACCGAGTCGCACATGAACGCCCATGATTCATATAGTTGGGCGTAGGGGTACCTCACCGCTTATCACACACCTTTTTAAGAAATGTTTGTTTACAAAGGGTGTAAGTCAATTCATGCACGTGTGGACTGGGATCCTATAGGATTAGTGCTAGGCAATGATTTCAAAAGGGCTTATCATTTATAGACACTTGCATGAGATTTCATTATGGGTAGAGGTCACCTAGGAGATTTGGCTCTAGCAGAATGCTCACACTTTTAGTAATAAGTGCCTAAACTCTCCCTATAAATGCATCTTGAAAGCATTCTCCAACTTTCATTTGTGGGAAAATATCCATGAATGCATGATGACAACATTCTACATTCATGACTCCTTGCAAGATGAGCCAACATGGTGCTCGTAAATTATGTGTTCTTCTACTTTCTCAGATATGCGTACTCTCTGTTTTAAATTAACTTTGTGATGTTACACATGAACTTTTTTTGGTTTTTGGTTTTGATGCCCTATAGGAATGCCTAGGGCTTGTTGGTTAGTTGGAAATGTCATTGGGATCCTCTACCCTTAGAGTTGACACATGATCCTTCTAATGGTCTAGTTCCTAGTTGGATTCATGGTCTGGGTGTTCATTTGTTTTGCTAAAGGATCTTCTTCCCTCCATGATGATATTGCTATTGTAATTGCTGATATAGGATTTACCCTTGTTATTATATAAATGACCAAACTTTCCCTCCAAAAAAATTCAACAAAATATATTGTTTATACTTAGAAATCCTTTCCACCTTAATTACATTTGAAGCCTTTTTTTGAAAATACAAAATTATCCTCCAAATGGTCATCTCTATTTGTCAGATCTAACACATACTACCTTTATTTTACTAAAACCAAACAACTTAAATTTTTCAAAATCTTCTTCTTTCCAAGTTTCAACCACTTCAAAAATATCAAACTCCTAACAAGACCCATTATTATATAATGCAGTCATTTTAGTCGTATTCCCATCATCTATATTCAAAAATCCATAGTGCAAAGTATTTTGGCATTTTATTTTATTTTATTTTATTTGAAAATGCCCTATCTTTGATTATTGCAATATACTATGTGTTTAGGAAAGCTAACTTAGCATTTGCTTATGTTATGTTTACTTTTTTCTATTCTTTTATTTTCTTTGCAAGCTCTTCTTGCTTAAGATCTTCATTTATGTCAATTTTTCTTCTTTCAAGTTGCTACAATTGTCCTAAACTTTTCCTTGAGTAGTTGAATCACTAAATTTTCCAATAATAGGACATGGTCTATCACTTTTAAACATTGTTTGATAAACATCTAAAATTGTATCACACAAGATGAAGATGTGCATTATTTTTGTTATGATATCATGACCAACCATTTTTAAATTATCTTTTTCATTTCAATTTGTTGGAATCCTAACAGATCGAAGATGTTCAGCATTTTACTTTTTCATATTGTTACTTCACTAAATTACCCAAAGCTTCAACAGGTTCAGAAATTGTTTCAACATCTAATTCTCCCAATTGCAACCACCAACTTTCAACATCTAATTTTCTCTATAATCTATTGTACTATCATTTGTTGTTGTGGCATCATAATTCTTAGTTATTGAAACATGACCTCTTTCTTTGCAATATGATGTTCATGGTATGAACAAGATTTCCAAAGTTACTATTATGCTAATCCAACACTACTATCTATTCTTTCATTAGCATATTTTACTTTTTCATTGTTTCTTTCTAATATAATTTAACCATGTCTAAAAGGCAACTACTATTATAAAAAATGTTTTAGGTTTCAACACCCTCTTCCCTTGACCCCAATCTAATGGTAGTTTCCCCAACCCTTGACAATGAATGAATGAATACATTTAGTTTAAATATATTGTTGAGCCTTTCCATTTATGTTGGGCTGGAGATTCACCTCTCTTTGATACTTCTTTGTTGCTCTACTTTGAATTTTTCCTATTTTATTTTTAGGATCCACCTTTTAGTTTAAATAGGGTCTTGTAGGTCTAATTTGTAAATAAACTTCATGACCAGGTAAAATAAACTCCCCCTTCCAAATTATCAATATTATTTACTCGTCTTTGCTTCTTACAACAGCATCCACAACCTTCGATTTGCAAATCCTGGATATTCCTCGTTGCTACCTGTTCCCTGTCGGTGGACTCGTTCTTGGGTGAGAAAAAAGAAGTCCCTGTCAATTTTTATTGACATAATTAATGAAATGCAGGCATGATAGGCCAAAACCTCTATATCAAATCAAATCAGTTGTGTTTTCCGGATGGCATCCACTCAAGAGCTCTACGAATCTAACCCCTCCATCGCATGCATACAGAATTACGTGTGATACAGAACCCATGATTAGCATGTGCTGGGTTTATTTCACTATATTTCATTTCCTTGCAAAGGACAGAGTTTTTTTAGTTCTTCCATTCATGTGTCAACGTCATGAATCCGTTCAATATTTAGTTGCTCTCCCTGTTAAGGCTGTAACGTGCAGGACTTTAAATGATTCCTGATGCAATGAAAACCATGAAAGAAAGCCAGCAAACATAATTGACTTTAAATTTGAATGGACCTGGACCTATTGCAGCCATCCTTGGATTAAAGGGGTCACTGTTTTCCTGCCAACTTTCATTTTCTTTCAACAAAGTAGCTCTTTGCTCTGCTCTTCCCAGGCCCAGCTTCACAGATCTGCATTTCTGAGTTTGATGAAATCAGTAAAGGCACCGACTTATATTTCATAATGGATTTCTTTCTCCTCCTGCTTTTTGAGAGGAATGAAAGGGCAATGTGAGTGTTGGGAGCTGAATGAAAGTAAAGTGCGGCCAAATGCCAATAATGCGGTATGCAGATGAAACATCGATTTGAAGAAAAGGATGGAGACAAGTGTTTTAAGCAGACAGAAAAGGCCATAGAGTTCAATAAATCCACTGTACAAGCTCATCATTGCTTACGGAGAATCAATAAAAGCACAAAAGCTTCCTCTCGTAAACATTTGATGCAAACAGATAAGAAGAAACATTTTTTCGTGGCACACAGAAGCCAGTAGGCCCGTACGTTTTGTTGGTTCTTTAAAAGACAACTCCCCAGTGAAAACCAAGATGCCGACAGGGATTTGGCGTAACAGATTCCACTTTACGCGCTCAAAACCTGGGTTTTCAGCCTGAAATCACGTGTCAGTACAGGAATCAACTCCCCCAGAAACACTAGAAGTTTTTTGCCTCATAAATTGTGCCAACAATGCACGAATTAACATCAAATCTTCCCACCAAAGAAAGCATGTTGGCCTAGCAACTTGTGTTAATGCAGATATTAGCATGTAAGTAAGTTCACTACTCCTCTTTGACCTGATAATATGTGCCAATTGAGGAATCAACATCCAAGACACCCATTTCAAAACAAATGATTCCAGCACGGTAAAGTGCATGAATGCGGCCAGAAGCAGGACGATTTATTTTCTTTGGTCTGTAAGAATTCTCTTGTTCATGATCTAAGCAGTTATGCAATGTGGCCCAGAATCCTCCCATTTTATGATTTCAAATACCCTCGTGCTGTGCTGTTCACAAGTTTTTCCATGGACATCCCGTGCCAAGAAAGTGTATAAATATGGGGGCCTGATCATTGAAGTTGCGTGTCAATTGTGTTAGCCAAGCCATGAGCAGTTCGTGGTTTAACGTGTTGCTGATCCTATTCCTAGCAAGCCTGTGCAGCTTATGCTGTGCAGCATGGTATCCAGAAAACTTTGCTCCCACTTGGACCCCAAACCATGTCAAAACAGCTCCTGATAACAATACAATTCAGCTGATTCTGGACCAGAGCTCCGGTATATTATCATTCCTTGTTCACTTTGCAATTATTGTTTCATGCCTCCATTATTTCTCGCTCGTACTGCTAGCTGTGGTTTTGCATTGGACTCGAAATGGGTTTATGGGTTTATTTTTGTTCTACTGTTTGAGCCATCAGTAAATATCTAAGTGGATTTAATTTATTGCCTGTCTGTTCGGAATTTTGAGGATGGGGTGGGTTTTATGTGGTGTGATGTTTTGCTTCTGGTAATAATTGACATGATTTCTGGTTCAAGAGCAGGGGCTGGAATCAAGTCCAAGAACCAGTACATGTTTGGTCTGGTGAGCGTCAAGATAAAGCTTGTTCCAGGGGACTCTGCTGGAACAGTCACTGCATTTTACGTAATCAACTGTGCTCCATGCCCTGATCTTTTGAATTGTTGTGGGTTATCAGAATAGTTTGTGAAGTTGTATTGAATGTTTGATTTCTCATTTTTTCTGGTTTTGCCGCAGCTTTGCTCCAATAATTCAGACACCAGGGATGAACTGGACTTTGAGTTTTTAGGCAACAGATCAGGGCAACCATACACAGTGCAGACGAATGTGTACGTTAATGGTCAAGGAGGAAGAGAGCAGCGAGTGAACCTCTGGTTCGATCCTTCTCTGGAGTTTCACAAATACTCCATCCTGTGGAATCACAACCACCTTATGTAAGTACGGTTCCCAATTTTTACCACCGTGGACTGAAAGTAGTTGTCATGAATCTACTCTGCTTTTACATTACATTACAATTCTCTATAATCTAGCCTCCTGTCAGACGCATATGGTAAATATAGATTTTCTGGGGTATCATGTCCCTGCAGCTGTAAAGCAAATTCAATGCTCCAGATCGGTAACCTAATTTTCAGCTGTTCAATTTACCACAATGTGGGCCATGGTACTGTTTTTGTGAGGTCAATGAAGGATCTGAATTTTCAGAATTCCTTCCAGGTCTAGAAACAGAAAGGACTTCCTTTAGTTAGCTCACGGTACCAAGTCTCTGCAGCTAGGAATCTTTCTATCTTGTTGCTGCAACTACATCATGCTCGATATCAAAAAGAAAGTCTATAGTTGTTTTTCATAAATCTCTCTTGTTCCATGACCAGAATTTAACCAAGGTTTTCTTATTTAGTTCGTGTGACTTACTGGAGACAATTTGGCAGATTCTTCGTTGACAGCATACCCATCAGAGTATACAAGAACAACGAGGCCAGGAGGGTGCCATTCCCCATGAAACAAAGCATGGAGATCATATCCACACTGTGGAATGCAGACAACTGGGCCACAAGAGGAGGCTTGGAAAAGATAGACTGGAGCAAGGCTCCATTTATAGTATACTACAAGGACCTGCAAATCCAGGCTTGCCAATTACCCCAGAACCCAGGCTGTGTCTACAACACCAGGAACTGGTGGGAGGGGCTCAGTTACAGCAGGCTGAGCCCACTCCAGGCCAGGCTTTACAAATGGGTAAGGATGCACCACATGATCTATGACTACTGTGCTGATAAGTCCAGGTACCGAGTGCCTCCTGCAGAGTGCCTCTCAGGTACCTGATAAACAAAACAATAATAATGTTCCATCAATGATGGCGCATGCTGCACAAGCAATCAATGATATACAGGTTCTGGCTGAATATGCTTATATAGTGCTTTCTATTGGGTTATCAGATTATATCGCTGAATTATCCAGGGAAATAAGAATTTACCCTCCTCCTCTTTGGGTTTGTGAATATGCACATCTACATTTGAATCTTCTGTAAGTGCCTCTACTGATATGCACAAAGTGGGTTGAAAAAATTGCTACTGCGGGTTCTGTCTGTCTGGATTCAATGATAGTTGGATGTGATGTGAAACCCTCTATTGTTCTGCTGCACCGCACTACCCTACCCTGCAAATTATGTCGATGCCCCAGTATTCCAACCTACTCCCCAATCCCCAGTCCCCACTTTGATTGTTTGTTAAATCATTCTCCCTTTATCTATCAACATCTGTGTCTGCAACGGCCCCTACCGCTGTCACCTGTGTTCAAACTTGGAACACGTGAAATAGCACTTGCTATCCATAAAATATTGGAGCTATCCTATGGCAATCTAGTATGCCGACATGTATAAATGTACAGTTAAAACTTCTATAGCTGAATTCAAGCTTCATACATATATTCTATTCCAAGTCCCTATGTCAACATAGCCTACCTGTGTAGATATGACGGTGGAGGTAACTGCTTGAGTCTTGATCCACGGTTAAATCCAATGGTGATCCAAAAACTACAAACAAATTCAGGCCGAGATATCATTGGGTAAAAGTCAATCGCCTGGAAAATTAGTCCCGGGAATGATTATGATTATGACTTCGATTTTCGGTGCACTTTTGAAAGCTTGATTACCCTGTCATGTTTCGCCATGAATGCGGATTGAACAGCGGTCCATGGGAATCGAGCTGATGCTTTATTGAGCAGTCAAATAAATAATCAATAGCGATGGAACGTTTTGGGAAGTAACAAATGTCAAAAAGGAGATTACTTATCTTTGCTTACACAAATTTTTCTGGCTGACATGCCCCAAAATTTGCGATCAAACAGCGGCCACGATGCTTTGAGGATACCGGCCAAAATCGCTCAGGGTTATGAAGCGTGCAAATTTTTCCCGACTGTTGCCCTAGCATGAGGAGTAAAAGCGCAGGTCCCTAGATAGAATCCGCGTTCCTACTGTTTTGTTTGCTGAGTGGGGCTGTCATATTCAAAGAAGGGAAGGCTTCTAACAAACCATGGTTAGGCTTAAACATTAGAGAAGGGTCGGGAATTACATATAAAATAAACCCAATATAAAGATTTCATTATAATAAAAGGATTGTTCAGCCAAATTCATAACGAGATCACTTTTGGTACTTTTTAATTATGCACTGTCCTCCCTTTTTTAACCTTTTTTAACCAATGGTATATCATTTTTACTTAGGTTAAATAATGAGGTATTACCTAGTAATAAGACACTTATCCAAGTCATGCATTCAATTTCGATGTACAATGCTAAGCTATATAAAGATCTAATTGAACTATATATCTTGGGGTGTACCTATGTTTCACTTATTTCAAGTTCCCACCCACCCCCTCCTCCCCCTCACCCATTTTTACCTATGTTAAAAAACATTTAGATTTAGATGCACTTTTTTCATTTTCATTTTCTTATATAATTTTATAAAAATAATTAAAAAAGTTGCCTTTCAATTTTCTTTTAGGAAATTCTATAAAGATGCTTAAGAAAATCAAGTATGATCTAACTTGGTATTGCACAAAAACCTTATTAGTTAATTTGACCTTCAACCTAATTTATGCAATGGACAAGATTTTGAAACTCACGGTGGGTCAAACTGCATCAACCAAGTGTCCAAGGCTTATTGGGTTCTCAAATCCTAAATTGTTCATTCATAGTGCACAATGAGGTGTTAACTTAGTGATAAGAATTTTGGCATGGAAAACTAGTCAACAACAGTGAATTATGGATTTAAAAAATTCCATAAAAAGAATTTTGAAACTAAGTGGTTCACTAGATCCAAGAGGGTTTCAATGGACATAAGTTGAAAATTTCATATAACTAGCATATATCTAAACATAATATAGCTTGTACAATGCAAAAATTAGTGAATGAGATATATTTGCTTACGAAAGGTTTAAAATAAAACTATGACTAACCCCAAGCCTTACATCCAACATAATGCTTTGCTAGCTTTAAATACAATGTAATACCATCTCAACATACCCTTTAAGATTGAATTTTTGACTTACACAACTACAAGCCATTTATTTGTTGCAACCAATAAGCTATAATCCTAGTTTCATGAGGGCTTTAAGACAAAAGTCAACCAACTTAACAATAAATTTTTATTGGACATGTTACTTTATTTCAAAATGAGCATATAACTTGGAGTTATAATTATCTATCTTCAGTAGTATCAAAGGGCTAGGTGCAAGTAAGAGAATGCCAATTTGACTTCTACTTAGGCACCTTTATATACTATGTAAATTCTATAAAAGTATCATGTTAGCTACATATATTTTAAAGATACATATAGTCAAAAAAAAAGTTTCAGCCTTTAACACCTCCTCTTTCGTAAGACACAACTCATACTTGTAGAAAACATATTGAAATGAAAATATAAAAAAAGATGAAGGAAAAAATTGCAAATAGAAAACCTTAACTTTTAATATATGCAAATGGCAAATGATGAGTGGCAAAGTACCCCTACACTCAACCATACGAATACAAGTGTTACACACGCGATCCGATCGAACTCCACAGACTAAGTGCCTACACGTCTTATCGAACACTTAAGGTTAATTGTTCGTTGTCTTCCCAAACTTACTTGTATTTGTCACGGTTGTATGGTTAAGTAAGTCTAAGGTATGTGATTTTTATATCTTTTATGTTTTATCGCCTATGCTAATGAGTGAAAGGGTGAAGAGACTAATTAACTAACTTTAACTAACTAAGTCTTAATTAACCTATTATCAGTATCCGTTTCCACTTGCTGTTCACACCCTGAACCAATGCAACCTTCTGGGATTACCAAATGCTATTCGTTGCTGGGATTACCAAGCGTAACGCACATACTCGAAGCGGTCGTAATGCACTTAAATAGGAGTTGAGGGTTGAGAGAGATTAAGTTTTAAGAAAGCATTTAAACACTTAATAATAAATAACAATAATTAAAGTCCTATTTAGCTTAGTCCATGCACTACAAAGTTTATCCGAAAGTTCATCTTTATTTCCATACACAAACTTGTGCTCAGGTATTTGCTCAAATAAAGATCCGTTCACTTTGGGACTCCTGCTGCGGGCACATGGAAAATATTCTAACTCTGGAATGGAAAAATGGCAAGAGTTTGGCTACGGTCTAGATCTAGAATGCGAAACAAGGGAGAGCCGCTTCTTATTTATAGAAATGGCAGCAGATTGCGATATCGTAGCCCATGCGATATCGTGTCTCATCAGTAAATGAGAACATATATAGAAAACTAGATAGTTTAGAAACAAAGCTAAGATAATTATGATGATCATTAGGAAATTAATATCTTAATATATGATGAATTTATCATGTTATCCTTTAACATAATAGTTAAAACAACATAGAATTGGTTTGGTAGATAGCTAAATCTATTTGTCAACTAACAAGTTGTGAATTTAACCCCTATTATTTGGTAGGGTTGTTTTCACCATTGTATGATTTCACTTTTAAAATGATGCCTTCATTATTCAATGGACATGCTTCGATCACATATTGATCGCAAACCCGTGATTTCTTTAAAAATTTACAAAGACGCCACAATTCTCACAATCAAGGCGTGTGAATTCCACATGGACACTAACGTAAACAATAAACAAGTTGCAATCCGTTACCCTGTGAGAGGTTCCTTCTGGAAGGTCACAGTAAAAATACACTTAGACGACCAATCATAAGAGTTGTCAAATCAGTTACCTGCTTTAAAAAGTCAAAAGCCTATATTTCATAGGATAGAAAGCAATAGTAATGGTGATGTGCTGCGCAATGTCTTTCAAAATTTACTGAACAGTCCCCGTGGAAAGTCACGGTTAAAAAACACATCGGACAAACAACTACAAAAGTTGCTATCAAATCACCTAATATCAAATCACCTAATCACTTGCCATTTCTTTAAGACGCCATCAATCCCCTGCAGTATAAAAGCAACTGTGATTGTAACAATGTTGCGTCAGACAAACTGTGATTGTAACAACATTGCGTCAACATTGTCCGGCACCCTAAGAAATTCACAAAAATCCAATGGATATGGGGCGGAAGACCTAAAGAATATGCCTTAAGCAAGCAAGCATCTCACAAGTGAATGCAAGAAGAAGCACAGCTTCTTAACGTATATGGCATCGCACCTCATGGAGAGTAACCAACCCCAAAACGAGCACCATGCAAACAAGCACACACACAACCTTGTAGACAAAATCAATGGGAGGGAAGACGATGCACCTACAAGGGAAGGTGCCTCACCCTTAAATCCCTTACGATATGGTACAAGGTGTGGCCTGGCACCACACCAAAACTATCTAGTCTTGGCTGCCTACATATCTACGACTGCCGTAGAATTAGGGCCATGTAGTTCTCCACGGTGAAAGGGGAATGAAGAGGACTTAGAAGAGAGTTGCAACAGGAGGGTGTCCTGTTGCTAGCTTGGTACCACCAAGCTAGGGTGGGCTTTCTAACACTCGAGAGTCACTCGAGGGCACCTCAAAGTGTTCCATGGCCACCGAACCATGGGGAGAGCCCAAGAGAACCACCACTCTGGGACATCTCTCACAATCCTCCCCTGCACAAAGAAGCGACGTCCTCGGAGCAAAGCCTAGGATAGCTTTGAGAGTACACTTCTGTATGGGTTCAGAACTCCGTCAACTCCAAGGATCCATCAACTCTTTAGATGCCAGGCTTGAAGGAAGATACCAACCCCAACACCTGATACGTCCTTCCATCCAATGCCTTGCATGAAAAAACAAGGGCAATTGGAGGAAGCCCAAAAACTCCCCTTCTCTATACGAGTGGGAGAGTCCAACCCAAAGGGCCAACGTCTCTAAGGCATCTCCTAGATCCGTCCCTTCTGAAGGTCTAGAGACATATCTTCTTGCGTAAGCCCATACTTATGCAAGAAGACAGCTCCTCTTTCACAAGTCTCGTCGAGTTCCTTTGTAAATGGCATCTCATCACCCGTTGATTTGATTTTTTTTTTGAGGGCTCACCAGGGCCACTACCTATGGTGAGGGACTTGGGAATATCACATCGAGAGGGAGGACATGCTCTAAAGAGCCATGTCTCCGCAAGCAACTCATGCTTGCCAGAACTCCATGTTTTGCTACTCGCATCTAGACCATGGGGTCTCACTAGTGCAACCATCTAAGCACTGATTCCACATGAATTGGTACCATGCACATTTTCTTTTTCTCATCATGTTTGTTTCAAGCTGGTATGAAGGGAGTTAAGCATGTTCTCTTTTACAAACAAGGTACAAGGACAGATCTTTTGAGCTTGACCTTGCCGTACGCAAACACCAGCATCGCATACCTCAATTCACCACCTAATGAAGTGTCAAAAGTCAATGCATCGACTAGGCCGCATATACACGGCCACGTCGACGCNATTAATAGTTTAATGTGTTTATGCTTTATTAGTTACTTGTTGATTAAATAGTTTAATGTATTTATGCTTTATTAGTTACTTGTTGATTATTAATGTTTTCATTATTGTAATTTCAATCGTTATTGTTCATTCGTAGTTCGTTAAAGACATAAGTACGACCATCTCAAACGTAATCCAAACACTTGGTAAACCCAGTGATGCTTAACGTCTGGTAACCCAGCAGTGTTAGGAAATGCTCAAAATGTGCTCAGAAGATGGGACTGGATACTTATGCTAGGAGTAGTTAGAATACAAACTAGGATAATTAAAGATTAGATTATAGTTTATTCCTTACCTTGCATACCTCACTTAGTCACCGAAAAAGATAATTAAAAATATATAAAAATCATTAGCCTTAGTCTCACTTAACCAACGTAATAGAACTTCACAAGTGAGATTAGGATGACAACGACCGTTCCAACCCAAGGTTTCACGGGTTAGAAGTCTGGTGTATGTTAAGTGCTTACAGTCTATGGATTTCGACCGAGTCGCGCGTGAACGGTTGTGATTCGTATG
>MNCI01008305.1:367111-386436 GCA_015680685.1 Gnetum montanum | reverse complement strand
AACAATAGGATGACCCACACCAATAGTCTTCGAATCAAAGTGACCAAGAAATGTCACCAATCAAAATAGTGATGCCACAAACCCAAGGGCAACACCACCAGCTCAACAAAGGAGCACAACTCACAAAGATCAACAATAAGGACAATCATGCCTCATGCACAAGAAGTTGTCAAACAAGACAACAAACATTTGGCTTTGGGATGGCACAAACGGCCTCATAATGCATCCTCAATGTCCCAACAACAAGTCATCATACCACGTAGAACACCAAGCCTTGCGTTACGAACAATAGACACGACCAAGATAAGACGCATGCAAAATTTGAAAGCGCAACCAAGAAGACACGCATACACAAATAGACAAACATACCATCGCAAACATGAACGTACAAAGTCTACCGACAACAATCTTAGTCCACCTAGAACAAGGCTCACCAAGAGCACATGTCCGAAGGACCTCCATCCTGAGGTACTTGGGAACCATCTTGTCCCAATTTGTATTTTCCCATAGTCACTGTATCTAGGGTGAGTGGGAGTGCCAAGGATATCATATCCTGCACGATTCAACATATGCCATCTCGAAACATGTCATCTGGGTGGAAACCGAAGCAGAGACTGGGTCCAATTCATCCCAGATGAATCACTGGAGACCTAAGATGAGAGCTCCTTGAGCAACAAAATTCTTGAGTTGCCAATAGAACTCCTCTCAACCATATTGCATACAATCACAACTAGTACAAACACAAGTAAACAAGTGGAGGACATCACCACAACGCCATCGTTTACATCCTCACAGAGAGCAACATACATCAGTTGCTCACAATTTATCATCTGTCCCCTCATGAAGAGCGTAGAACATTGCCATCAGGCAACTCTTCAAAAATACATAAGGATATGATCCTAGATCACCTAGGTATCAATCCGGAGGGACCATTAATCGAACAACCTATATGGAGTAAGAAAACNAGATCACCTAGGTATCAATCCGAAGGGACCATTAATTGAACAACCTATATGGAGTAAGACAATCAAAGAGCACATGCATATCACAGCACAATTTCAAAAACGCTCTGATACAATCTGTAACAACGTTGCCCCGACGTTGTCTGGCACCCCAAGGAATTCACAAAGATCCAATGGATCTGGGGCAGAACACCTAGGGAATACACCTTAAGCAAGCAAGCATCTCACGAGTGAGTGCAAGCAAAAGCACAGCTTCTTAACGTATATGGCATCACACCTCATGGAGAGTAACCAACCCCAAAACGAGGACCATGCAAACAAGCACACACACAACCTTGTAGACAACATCAGTGGAAGGGGAGATGATGCACCTACAAGGGAAGGTGCCTCACCCCCAAATCCCTCACGATATGGTACAAGGTGTGGCCTGGCACCGCACCAAAACTATCCAATCTTGGCTGCCTACATATCTACGACCGCCGTAAAATCAAGGCCATGTAGTTCTCCATGGTGAAGGGGGAATGAAAAGGACTTAGAAGAGAGTTGCAATAGGAGGGTGTCCTGTTGCTAGCTTGGTACCACCAAGTTGGGATGGGTTTCTAACACTCGAGAGTCACCTGAGGGCACCTCAAAGTGTTCCATGGCCCCCAAACCATGGGGAGAGCCCAAGAGAACCACCACTCTAGGACATCTCTCACAGTGATGGTGATGACTATTGGATAACATGATGACCTGATGTATTTACCTTTGTGGCAGTGAAAAACAAAAGCAAAACCATAATCTGTAATGCTGCCCCTTGAGCCATTAAAAATAACATATAGAAGAACATTTTCTTTTTGCACAAAATCGTTTACCATGAAGCTGCATACTTCGCATGAAAACAAGTAATAATGACAAATATAGCAATAAGCCAAAGTTGATGGGTAATTTTCTTAAGATCCTTTTTGCATAAAAAAATACACCTAGCACATAAAAAACAACTACTGATCATATATGATGCTTTTGCGCTCCTGGTAGAATTTTGTAGCCGGGCAAATATCAACATCGTTGAAAAGGTTAAAACCCGCTACTTGTGAACGGGCAGGCCATTTTGAACCCATGCAGTAAAACCGCCTCCTACATCAGTGATCTTAGCAAAATCCTGGCACAGAATAGACGATGCAAAATGGTAGCAAAAGTATCGTGAGAAAACAAATTACAAGAACTTGTGAAACACAGTTTCATGTATACTGTAGCAATACGCTCACTTAAAACATGCTTTATACATCAATATCTATTTTAAAGGCTATAATAATCAAAAACCATCATTTCAAATATCTTATAGAGCTGGTATGGCTTTCTAGGAAACAAACCTAAGAGACCGAAATAAGAAAAGGCTTTAAGCTAAGCATGCAGCTGATGCTAGGATTTGTGAGTCCAATTTATATTGGAATATTGATTTCACTAACCCCGAACCTTCAGTTAGGCAAATAATATTAGGGGGAAATAATACAAAAACTTAAAACAATGAACGTTCTTAAGAGAGATGTTATAAAAACAAACATGTAAAATATTTCCGCATTGTATGTTTTAGTCTTGGCAATTGCTTGCTTCCATGGCCCAAACATTAGTTGCTCTATTCTTCAATCTAAACGTTGGTCCGTTTCTTTTGGATCCATGCCTTGTTGCCTCTATAATTAAACTATTACGCTCCAAGTTGGAAAGGCTGCAAGCCAACAGTATCCAGACATATGTAAGTGATATAACCTGGAGATCGCTGAATTTCTCATGCAGAGATTTCGTTTCAAGTTGAAAGGATCACATGGATTCATGCCCCAACAGCCACCGAGCATGATGCGTTTGATGAACAATGACTTGGAATCATTTAGGTTTATACTAGATTGTCCCTATGCTCATAAGTAATAATGGCCCAATAATTGCATGTCTATGAATTATGAAATGCACGTTATGTGGTTGGATTGAGCTATATCCAAGATGGGGCAGATGTTATGTCTAGTTGGATAAAATTCTCCGTGTAAACTAGGTGATCGGTTAGTTATTATCAAATGAAAGCTATCTGTTCACCCCTCCATGGTATAAATGATACTGCCCATCAAAATTTATCTTTCGTAAATATAATCTTACTTCAGGCTACAACATTTGCAGTTACTGTGCTACAAGATGATAACAATGCGGATGATAAGGATCCAGACAACCTAGACTTAATGATAACAAAGTTGCTTGCCTTTAGAAAGCATCAGACATGTGGCCAGTTCGCTCTTGGTTTGTTCATAATCATATAACATCCGCCCGACAGTGATTGGGCAACATGAGATCTCTGACTATGATGGCTTACATTTGATCACTACTAGGAAGTTTCCACTATCTCACCACACAACAATTATAAAATATAAGACTGTATGAAATATGGTTTGCACACCATTTAAGTAACCTTCAGGGAAACTCAAATAAAGAATAGCAAGCACAAGCAAGCCCTGACACTTACACTAGCTAGAAGATCTTTAGCTGCCATAAGCGATCTTCTTCCAGATTGGCAGCCCTACGAAGAAAATTTTACAAAACAAGCATTGAAAAGTCCAATTAGGTTCCGTGAAACAAAATTTAATATAGGTTGTCAGTTAACTCTGTAACAGGGGCTTACAACAAGTATTTCTTCATCCTTCTTAAATTGAGATGATACTTCGGCTAGAAAATCAGGGTTCTTGACCATTCCTGCAAAATTATTTGAACTTGGGTTTTCATTAAATTCAGTATAGTTTTGTTGAAACATGAGTTGGTTTAAAATAATACAGGTATACAAACTGAACCTGATTCGTACAATTACAGACTATGATAATTGAAAAATAGAATAGCCAAAAATCAAAAGAACATTTTAGCAAGATCAGTTTAACATTGCTACGGCGATACCTGCTTCAGCTTTAAGCATGTATGGAATATTTATAGCACCTTCCACATGACCTGCTGTAAACTCCTCTAGTGTCCTACATAACAAATTATGGAAAATAAAAACGCTTTCAACAAGAACAGCAACTCAAATTACAAAGAACAATACTGCTAATATTCAAAAAGAAATACCAATTAGCACTGGTATGTCAATATGAAAAAATCATTAAATTGACGCTTCCAAAACAGAGATTCGATAACAAGGATGCCAAAACCCGAATTTCATAAATTTGGAAGAATAAAATACCAGTTACTAAAAATATTTTTAATGGTAGAAATCATAGCACATAGCACGATAATCAAGCAGCGTATTGCATTTCAACCTTACACCTGCAATTTTAAAGTTTAAACCGAATCATCTTTTGCTAGTAATATCTTAACTAGTTAACTTTCATTACGTCTTTTCAAAGGATCTGTTGAACAGGTAGACCGTTAACTTTTTGGCATGAGAACGAAGAAAAGTATCCAAGTAATTTCTCCTTTAAGTTTTTTATTAATCAAATTTCTATGACACGTAAAAAAGAAAATTTTAGTAATGAAAAAATAATACTTACAAACATATCCCCAATTATCCAGAGATCTCAGAGATCAACCAATATACATGATCAATGTTCCATTGCATAAGCATTCAAGAAAAATGATAGTGATAATACTTGAAACAAAATAACTATCACAAAAGGTGCCAATCCATTTCTAACCTACGATATTAATAATCTTCCTTCAAATATTCCAAACAACAGCAGCAAACAAACAAACAAGAAACAGAAACAAATATATAAATGTCCGTAATGGAATTAAAACACTGAAAATTTGAAATATACAGAGTTGCTGAAATCTGACCAAACAATTTTTCATTCTTCACATCCAACAAACATCGGGAAAGCACCAAATACAAGTATTATCCAACGTTTAGGAAAGCTATAAAAAGAATTCATAAACTACATATTTACAAAGCGTGAATTCTTGTTTCTCGTACGAGTTTCCGACAATTGAAGTCGTTGGCAGTTGGCACCAAATTTTGGTAGTAAATTTCGGCATTAAACGAAAACGTGGAACCGTAAAGTTCTGAAGCACCTGACATCCAGGTATCGGAAGCCTGACTGCAGAAGCTCAAAAGCAGCTTGCACAGGCACGCTCTTCGGAGGCTCCTGTCCCATGGCCTTCGCACTAACTCTGTGTCTCAGCAATCTGCAAAAACGCAAAACGGAGTGAGAACCTGAGTTCCTACAAATGGACGCACAGCGCAAAACAAAAGAATGAACAAATCTTAATCAAAGATTCGACACATAGCATGAAAATAAGATGATAATCCGCGCCCTATGCTTACCTGCGATTGTGGCCCGCCCCGTGGATGGATAACTGCGATTGAAATCGTCGAAAACGCTTCGAAAAGCGAAGGTTTCCGAAAGCTGAGTTCGTGTTTCTAACAAAATTGGTCTTGCGTGGAATCCAGACAGCGATGTGGCTGTGTAATATACCTTCGTTTGTTGTGGTAGCCATGGTTACTCGGAATGCTCACCTCATGGAAGTGGACGGATGAGCATATGTTACTGTAATCGTAACCTCATCTGAAATCATCGGTCTCGTAACATTTCAGAGTAAGAATCATGCCACATAAGTTACCGCGGCCCACCATTTTGTTCCAGTTTGGATGCCCTGCGCCATCCCTACGCAATACTTCGTCAGACGGATTAGAACCATTCTTCTTCAATTTGCTCCAGAATACAAGTGTGTAAAAGCAGGAAAATCATCGAGGTTTTGCTCGGGACCTTTCCAAGACTATTGTCCACCAGTTTTTCCTTCCAAGTTGGATGCCTTTGCTTGCGAGGCTAGAATGCACAGCTTTGTGCCATGTTCGATGCATTTGAGGTAAGGCCAAGTGTCTCAAACTGTATTACAATTGCCATTTTTACAAAATTGAAATCAAAGCTTTATATCGTTCAAAGATGTGCTATATTGGATAGATATTACATTTATTTTTATTTTATATTTATTTCTATGAAAAACAAAGATACACTCTACAAATTAACATAGCACAAGAAAGAAATTCAAAGGTTCGTGAATGCACAACCTATAAATGCTCAATTGAATTTGTCTTTCACTTTCAATTCTAAGATGATGAGAACTTAAGTGAAGGTTGCTAATAGTATTTGGATACTTAATTGAAATAATAGGTAAGAAATAGTGAGAATTTAAGTGAAGTTTGCTCATGGCATTCTGATACTTGATTAGAATAGTTGTTGAGAGATTATACGCTTCTTCATCTAGCCTAACCTTGTCCCAACAAATGGGGTTGTCTAAAATGTATCATGAAAAAATTTGTGTTGGACCCAAAAAAAATGAATAATAATATTAAAAAATTCAATGTTAGACCCAAGAAAATGAATAATAATATTTAAAAAAAATCAGAGTACATCATATCATCAAAGAGAGAGTCTAAAGAAAAAGCCCAACAATTTTGGGGATGCCTTTTCAAGTTTTCATCCTTATAACCAATCCTGAAAGACCTCCCTTTTGGGGGAGGAAAAAGATCAAGTCTTGTGCTTATTCAAAAGCACCCTTACAAGTTTTCACTTCTTACTAAAGGATTTCTTATAAAGAGAAGGAGAAAACTTTTTCTAAAGAAAAAAGAATACATCAATTAGAGATAAAGAACAAATAGCAACAAAAGCTAAAAGCTTTTCATCGTTAAGCCTCCAAAACAAAAAAGAAATTAATAATGTGGAAAAAAAATTAATTATTCAGCTTTTGTCGAAAACATTTTTGCTTGAAGATGTAGTTGAAAAGTGACATTTTTGAGAATCTAGTATTTGACACCTAAAGAGATGCCATAGTTATGCTCTTGCTACTAGAAAATACCTGCACAAGGAAGCTTCCAAATAAAGTAGAGAACAAGGGATCGAAGACAACTCCAAATGCAAACAAATGAAGTAGACAAAGCAGGTTGATCACCAAGAATGATTTCATTAATGCTTGGTGATGAGTCATGAATTGGTCGGCCCTAATATCGAAGCCCAAGAAGCGATGTCAAATATTCGATATCAACTTTTCCATGCTAGCTTATAAATACAATACTTGGATGCATGATTAAGATATAGAAAGAATAGTTTTAGTTGTCAGTTTTTGATAGTTTTTCTTAGATTTCTAAATTCAAGTCATTCCAAACGCATGTCTGCAATGTGATGTTTGTAATCGTACAACACCTTTGTTCGAGTGTGACGTACTTGGACACATTACATGACTAGAAATAAAGATCGAGATTACTTCCATCATTACCACATTCACTTAGATTTATTATTGCTTTAATTATTTAATTGTTTAATTATTTACTATTTTCTTTAGTTAATGTTTTCATTTATTGCTATTTACTATTCCTGTCATTAAGTGGAATGAGGACGACTTATTCACGAGCACTTAAGTGTAAGTACTTGGTAATCTAGTAGTGTATCATTTGGCACACCTAGTGATGTACGCTTGGCAATCCTAGTGATAGTTATATGAAGCCCAAGGCATGTACGGACAATTGGCGATGAATACTCATTGCACGTAGGCTAGTTTAGATCTTATTTTTCATTAATCATAAGCTTAATTAATTTATCTCTTCATTGTCATTAAGAGCATCATAGAATTAGACAACATCATATGCCTCACTTTGGACTAAACCATACATAACAAAGCTACCACGAGTCCAAGTGGGAAGACAGTGAACTACAATCAAAGCATAATGATTTAGATTCACAACTAGTCCCATCCATGGAATTCAACCAGATCATGCGTGAATGCTTGTGATTTGTATGGTTGGATGTAGGGGTACCTTGCTACTCATCATTGGCACTGTTGCCAGGGATTGTACTAGTCATTTAGATTAGTTACATCATACACAATCATTGTAAAGGTATTAATGATAAATCCTTCAAAAAATATTAACTCACACACACCATAAGCCAACAACATCTCTTTCACAAGGAAGTGATAATGCACTCTATAATGAAAACATTCATTGGAGAACTAATGAGATATATGGTGAGGAGAATTAGAGTGACCAACCTTATGTAGGGGTTTCTTATATTCATGACCACCCTGACAACACTCAAAGACTACATTCACCTAGGGCCAACAATCTTGGGGGAGATGATGCAAGTATTGAACCAGAGGAGGCCTCAAGGCCTAAGACCTCCTCAAGACCTAGAGATGATAAATCAAAGGACCTGAAGGAATACCATAGAAGCCATGGCAATTCTTCCAGTTTCACATCTTCCTCTTCCCTTTGAACGTCTAGTTCTGATGAAGATGAACATAGGTATGAAGATAAAGCTCCACTAAAGGGTTGGAATAGAAACAAAAATCAAACTCGCAGGAACACTCACGATCATCAACATGAACATAGACAAAATTATCATAATCAACCGAATAGAAATTTTCATCACAACTTGTCTGATGAAAGTGAACCCTTTTTGGCCACTCGAAGCCTAATGTAGATCACAGAGGTAGTTAATATATCTCGTGGGCATCATAAAGAGAGTTTCCTACCCAGGCTTGATATGAATAACATTCCTAAATTTGCATAAGGCTATGATTTGGATCTACAACATCATTTGCAAGCCTTCCATGATGCTTGTGCTTTCTACAACATTGAAAGTGGGTGGAAAAAGCTTAAGCTTTTTCCTAGAACACTAATTAATAGAGCCAAAGTGTGGTATAGATCATTGAAACCAAATTCAATTCAATGGTGGTCCACAATGTTGGAACTCTTCAACGAGAAATACCAAACCTATGCAAGGGTGTCCAACCTAGGAAGACAAATCCAAGAATGGAGACAAGAACAACATGAACCCTTGGACATGGCCTTAGATAGATATTATTCCCTACTGAATAAATGCCTAGGCCATGGTTTCTTTAAGGAAAGGCAACTTTTCCATATCATAGATGGGCTTTGTAATGAGACAAGGGAGACCCTTGGGATGTATGCCCTAGGTCAATTATACGAACTACAAACCCAGTAGATCCGAGAACTAATTGAATGTGTGGCAAAAGAAGGAGAGATATGTAAATGGGAGAATGTCAAGAAATATTAGTGGGACCCAACTCTTCAACAAAAGGAGGTCCATATCCATGATAAGGAGAAAGAAACCGCTCTCGATAAGGTGAATCTGCAACAAACCTTACCAATATAGAAGTCTATTGATGAACTTGAAGCAAAGTTTAATAGGATGTTGAAATGGATATATGAAAATGTTATAACTGTTGTTAAGATGGTCAAGGAGACGATCATGCAAAACAAGCCAAGTGATCACAATAAACAAAGGATACAAAACTAATAAATAGCTAGGAACACTTTTCGGCAAACAAGAAAAATGGTTGATAAAAGTGAGGCTATAGACTCACAGAAGAAGATAATGGATGTGACATCTGCATATATGACCACTGCCTAGTCTTGTTGCATCTACATGAGTGTTGGGTAGGTGCCTTAAATATGAAGTTTGTATAGAAGCACATGCCCAAGAGATTTCCTCTTCCACAAGGTAATTATAGACATCCCCACGACCAACTGTACCATCCTATGGGAAATTACCAGCATCAACACTATCATCAACCACCATGGCAACAACCACAGTCGTGGGGGAGGCCACCACCAAATTAGCCCTATCCTTCCTATTTGCCAAAATCACATAAATATTATGTTCAACACCTTATTTCTCCAACTAGTTCTATGTCCTCTACTTCAAATCACCACTATCACTCTCCCGAGTACCATCAACTCATGACATCCCCTAAGAGATCACCATCTCACACCTCTTACCATCCATCCTATCCTTGATATTCTCATACTCCACCTCATTACATGCCATCGCCAATGACACAAGAAGGGTTGGTACCACAATATCAACAAATGAATGCCACTTGTGTTGTGAATGTGCATAGACATGCTGATACCAGTGGGTCTCAACCACAACATCAAAAATATCCCTTTTTGAGGAAAGGTAGTAAGTTGAAGAAAACCACCCATGGACCTACCACATCATCTGAACAAGCACAATGATAATCTAGTGCAACACCTCCCTTTTCATAATCACCATCCTCTAATCTTACACAAGGGCCACCGTCCATCATTCCTTCATTTCCAAATCCAAACAATGAATCTGATAGTGTGGGAAGACAAACAAACCCATGCATACCGCATCTTGATCAAAGGTGTAGTCGTAGGCCAAACATCCATAACGTTAACACACCTCATACCTTGACCCACCATACATTTACCAATCAAGTGTATGACCTACAAGTTGTTTACCCAGCCACTGCAACATCAATAGACAGCCAGTGGCTTGGGTATGAATGGTTACCAATGTTCTACACATGCATGGATCCTATCTATTCACTTATTAATCCTTGCCATGACCAAATGTTTAGTCATGGGGGTCACCCCCCATTCTAATCTTCAGGATTCTTAAGTGTTTTTCATCTTTTTTTTTTACAATTTTTTATCATTTTCCTATTTCTTGATACAAATTTTCCTGTTTCTTCCAATTTTTTATATTTGTTGTTTTCATTTTCTTTGTTATGTAATCTCGCTTGTGAATAAAACAATCATGTAGCCCATTGAGGTGAGGTTTTCTCTATGTTGTTAAGTCATAAAGGACTAATTATTCAGATAGTGAAACCATGTCATCCATCCACTCATTCCATTAATAAGAGGTTCTTGCTCTAGTCATAATGATATTCTTTTTTATCATCCAACCAAAAATAAATAAATCCATAATCATTGTGTCTGGGTAGAAGAGTGCAGAACCAAGGTGAAATGTAAGGGGTGTGACATCAAGGGAATTTTTGGATTCTCTTTGGCCACTTCTGTATGTTCTATCATGTTGCTGAGGTTGTAATTATATCCTTGTATATCTAATGAAAAATGAGAGTAAGAGTACCATAAAAAGGCACTGAATAAATTCTATGGGTCCCATTGGAAAGACATGTGCCCATGCTTGAAGGTTCGTGACTTCTTAGAACTTAAAAAAATAAAAAAATAAAAAAACATGTGTGGCATAAATAAGCTCCTCCCTTGGACAAAATGCCAAGTGTTGTTACTCCTTGTAACTATGATAGTCTTATGGTTGTCTGTCGATGTGATGAAATGATGTGATGTCACTGAAATGTGGTTTGAACTTGGTTTGAATCTTAGAACAAAGGGATCATGGTTATTCAACCATAAATAACACACAAGGATTCATTGTGCCCATGGTAAGGTGCCTCATGTCCCAATCATTGCAATCCTTTCTACAATCCATCTCATCTCATTGTCTGTTTGATCCTAAGTTATGGTTTTGTGTAACATAGAGTTATTATCTCAAATTGATGGTTTTAACATGTGTGTCATGTTTCATAGGTATGTGTTGCATTTAACGCCTTTAGTGCCTATGGATATTTTTAGGTGTGGTTACACAAGGGCATCATAGGCTATAGCCTACTTTGGGGAGGATCCACTTGTGTAACTTTTGTGACTTGTTTGGCACAACCACATTATTCTTCATCTTCCAAGTGCTTAATTGTTACATTTTGTCATTTCCCTTATCATGCAATTGATATGTTCCACAACCTTGATTTAACTCCCTTTTTCTTGTATCCTCCAAAGCTTTTAACATCAACAACTCCACCTTTTAACACTTTCGGTGCCTCAAACTAGTTTTTCACTTACCCCAAAACTATGGACCTAACCTCAAACCCTTTAACCAATCATAGAGCTTCATTTTCCATGCTTAGTTGCCCCATTTAATGCATATTCTTGGACCTTGATATCAACTACCCAATATTAGGTCAGACACAATGTCGAATACCTGATATTGAGTTGCACAAAACCTATATATATGACCCTTGACCCCCATGGTGCCCAAACTTCATTTTTATCATTTGCACCTATAGGAGTTTTTTTTTTTTCAAATTTTCTCTTATGATCCAGAGCTTTGTACAACCAACTACAACTTGTGATATTTGGCTCTTTACTGCCCTGTTTTCCATACCATTTGAACTTGTCAAACCTGGAGTGTTCAAGTTAGTTGTTCGGGGTGGGGTGTTGGGAAATGTTTGTGTGAGAGACTTATGCTGCTTTTTCCAAAAAATTTTATTGCCCAAAGGATATTATAAGGGTAAGAACATTAAAAACCATGAGTGTTATATTGAAAAATCAATTATGATAAAGCTAGAAACCTTAATCTTTTCACCCAAGAGACCATAACCATTATAGTAAGCCACACATAAGGAAAAAGGAACCAATTGCGAAGGGTCGTAAAAGAAGATAAACACTTTTTGCGGATTTTTTCTAAAAAATTTTCTAACTCTACAATCATATGAACTAAGGTAACAAGTAAGGTATAGACTAATTAATGATAAATAACAAAACCTTAGTAACACCCAATCTTTGCTTGATTGCAGATGGTCCCAAAAAGAGAAGCACAAGGAGAACCTTTGCAGTAAGTAGCCAAGTGTCCATGAGGTGGCCGAGGCCAACAAGGTGAACATGTGAAGCATGAGGAGTAGGAAAACTAATCATTTAGCATTCATCAAGATGCTCCTATCATAGGACAATCAGTCCAAGGAGAGGTTGCAAAATCGAAGGCTCCCATGCAGGGACAACATCTCACGTTGTCCCTGGAATGCCTTGAGGCCATTCAAGAAAAATCCATGTTGACCATGATCATTATGGAGATGAAATTCGGTCCATTTATGGAGTTTACTCCATAAGCAATTCAAACACAACTTCAAGTATCACCTTTGCAACATATTCTTTTAGACAGTGACAAGTGGCATCTTGGAGAAACATACCAATTTTGGCATAACAAGGAGTAAGGCATCACTGTTAGCATTTATGGAGTCAATGTTGACTTCTTGGTTAAAGAAATCATCGAAGCTTTGAATCTATTGAATGAAGGGGCTAAGTTGGCCCATTTGTCTACAAGATCTGACCCTAACACAAGAAAGCTATGGCTAAGGCAGGCATATGGCAAGGATGACAAATCATATCATGAATTAACTTTGGAAGAGAGAACCTATTTCAAAATAGGGACATATCTTCTATTTCGCACCAAAGGATTTAATCAAATCTCCACCTATGTGGCCATGGAAAGTGCCATCCTAATGGGCAAGTACACAGCCAACCTTCCCCAACTATATTGTACAGAGATCCAAAGGTAGTTCAAGGAGAAAAAGGTAGAGAAGCTAATACTTCCATTTCCTTACCTAATTAGAAACTTATGTAAATGCACTAAAATATTGGGGTACATGAATGACATCCCTAGGAAGGCTCAAAATGCTTTCTTTGTTGAGCTTCTTAAACCTGCAGCACCAAGGAAAGACCTTGGTGAAGAGAAAGAATCAAAGAAGGAAGCCAAACTAGGAAAAGAAGCAAAAAAAGAGCCTGAAAAATGCCTTAAAACGTAAGCTCCACCACCATCACCACCCCAAGATTACAAGCCCTCAATGAGCCACCTACAGAAAATTGCTAAGACACTCAAATAGGGAAGTAGGGAAGAATCAAGCCTCTTCATAGTCTTGGATGAGGTACATCCCACCATTCAGCTGATCTAATAAGAGGGCAGATCTCATTACAATTAGGAGGTGAATCCTAGTGGTCTAGACAAATATCTGTAATGCTACATCCTTTCAAGTGATGCTTGAGACAGGAGTAGCTGCCACAGTAGTGGTAATGTAGCATTAGGATGTGATAGGTGTAGCTGAAGTGATTACAGATCATATTAAAGAATCATTCAATGTGCTTGTTGTGTACCCAGTAGATCTGACTAGGACTAAAGATGTGGAAATTCTTACTAGTATTTCAATGACTCCAGCAACACATGAGGACATATTAGATTGACTACTATAGATAGGGTAAGTGATGACTACTTTGTTTGACATTCACAATGATGTCACTACAGCACAATCACACCTCATAGCCACTAAAGGAAAAATAGTCATGGTTGAAGTCAAGGTAGAACACATGGAAGTAGATGTGTAATGTTTGCAATAAGATCTGTTTACCCTGAGAGCTAAAAGATGGGATCCTTCCCAATTTATTGCATCTAACCAAGTTGAGCAATTTAGAATAGAGTAGTTGACCAAGCTAATTGAGGAAAAGAAAGCTATCAAGCAAGAAAAAGAGAAGGTGGTTTGAAATACCTTTGTTGTTAATGCATAATCTCATGCTTACAAAAAGGCATTGACCACCACTCAAGAGGAGAATAAATAGCTTGTTGTAGAAAACTCCATGTTGAATACCATTGAACAACAAAAGAATATAGAAATCATCCATCAGTTAAGAAAACAAATGATGAGGGTCAACTAAGATATCAACAGATTGGCCAGGGAAAATAGAACCCTCTCCATGGAGGAGGTCTATGCTATTCGATAAAAGTCAACAATCGAAATCAGTGCATGGCAAAATGAGGCTAAGAAACATGAAAAGCTAAAGGAACACTTCTATGATCAAATAGACATGTGTAAGCAAACAAATGAAAAGGAAATCTAGATGGCTAAAGTTAGTATTAGAGCCATGTCAACATGAAACCCTTACTAGCAACCCATCTTGGATAGTTATGCTCTGGTCCATTAGGCAGAAGTAAAAAATAAAGACCTGCAAATCAAGGATTTGAAAGAGTACATGGCATTGGCTAACCTTAGATATGCCAAATTTACCATGTTAATAGTACGCTAGCCTAGAAGCAAGTTGGAAAAGCAGGTAGCAACCACCTATGCATTGTATGAAAAAGAGTTTGTGGATAGAAAAGATGCTTTGCAAAAGCTTCATGTGGAAAACTCAAAAATGAAGGTGGTTAAAGCTAGCTATCATGGATAGAAAGATGTCACCTCAAACCTAGCTAGAAGATTAACAAATTATCAAGAATTAAGAGAGAAAGCTAAGATCTTTGAGGAAGAACGACATCAGTTTGTAGCCTGGTATGTGAAGGTCAATAAGATGTTCCAGCAACTACCATGTCCTTGGGATGTACCAATGCCAACACACATCAATTCAATAGCTTGGATGGTACATGATCCAAAAATAGAAAAGGAGAAGTTGCAGGCATTACTTGATCACTACAAATTTCACAAGCCTAGTGACAAAGGAAAGTGATCAATGGAGGAGCCACCACCTCTGGGAACTACATGAGCTCCCCTAGTTTTGCATCTTGTAATATTGTGTTCCAATTTTTATGAAACACCACTATGGCATGTAAAAGTCAATTTTTTTGTTTGATGTTTAAGTTAGTCAATAATTCCATACCTTCCTAATATTTTGTAAAGAACTTGTTCCTCATTTTTTTTAACTCAAGGATGAGCTTTCATTCAATCATGGGAGTATGATGAGTCATGAATTGATTAGCCCCGACATCGGATATCTAATATCAAAGCCTTGATATTGAATACCTGATATTAAAGCCCAAGAAGTGATGTAGGATATCCCATATCACCTCTTCTGTGCTAGCCTATAAATATAACAACAATTGGATGCATGGTTGAGACAGAAAAAGAATAGTTTTAGTTCTCAATTTTTTTATAGTTTTTTTTTTGTTTCTGAATTCAAGTCATTCCTAATGCATCCCTGTAGTGTGATGTTTGTAATCATATGACACCTTTGTTCAAGTGTGACATACTTTGACACATTACATGACTACAAATAAAGATTGAGATTACTTCCATCATTGTTGCATTCACTTAGATTTGTTATTACTTTAATTATTTACTATTTTCTTTAGTTAATGTTTCTAGTTATTGCTATTTACTATTACTGTCATTAAGAAAAATGAGGACGACTTAATCATGAGCACTTAAATGTAAGTACTTGGTAATCTAGCAATGTATCATTTGGCACACCCAACGATGTATGCTTGGCAATCCTAGTGATAGTTATATGAAGTCCAAGGTGTGTACAGATGATTGGTGATGGATACTCATCGCATGTAGGCTAGTTTAGATTTTATTTTCCATTATTCATTAGCTTAATTAATTTATCTCTTTATTATCATTAAGAGTAGCATAGACTTAGACAACATCATATGCCTCACTTTGGACTTCACCATATGTGACAAAGCTACCACTAGTCCAAGTGGAAAGACAGTGAATTGCGATTAAAGCATAACGATTTAGATGCATAACTAGTACCATCCATGGAATTCAACCAAATCGTGCATGAACGCTTGTGATTCATATGGTTGGACATAGCGGTACCTCATTACTCATCACTTAATTGAAAGTTTTTACAAATTTTGGATGTCCATTTATAAGCACATTAAAAAACACATGAGAAAATAAGTCTTCACTTCTACAAAAAGGAGATTGAGGAGAAACATTTTTCATATGTTTAAGACAAGTGCTAATTAGAAGACCTTGATGAATAAAACACCATAAAATATGAATTTTAGGAAATGTATGAGCTCTCAAAATATCTTTTATTTTCCTCATCTAAAATTTTATAATAATTGCATTTTCCATGCCTCATTGAATTTGTTATGAATAAAATTATTCCTTGTAATAATCCCATAAGTAATTTTCAAAGTAAAAGGAAAAATATATCTACCATCATTCCAATATATATATAGAAAAGCTCAATGCAAATTGTTATCAATTTTAAATAAATTATTAAGATTAGACATTAATATTCCAAAATTCTTTTTTTCCCTTTCTATTGAAACCATAGAGGCTAGAATCTTCATTCCAACTAATCCATCAATCATGCATATGCAAATAGGAGACTACAATGATTCCAAATCTACTCCTAATGGTGCATAATCTAGATGCATTAGTAGCCTAAGCTTTTTCATTAAAAGGAAGCCACCATGGGCTAATTTTCTTAAGCATATCTTTTGAAATTGTAATATAATTGTAATTCTAATATTTACCAAGTTTGCATCATGAATTTGTTTAAAAACTAGAGAATTAGGAATAGAAATGGCATAAGGAAAAAGAACATAGTGAAGAAGTTATTAGAAGCCCAACTGTTATCCCTCCCAAGTTGCAATAACATTATTTAAGATATGTCTACCTTTAACAAAACTAGTCTGGTCAAGTCTAATGATATTGTTAGTGACCTTAATTCAGTAAGCCATGCATTTAGCTAAAATTTTATAAATATTATTTAAAAAAATTAATAGATATTTAATTACCATTATGTTTAAAATCTCCATTCTTAGGAAGAAAATTAATACCTTTATTAATATTTTTATTGAGAGAAACTTTTTTAATGGCTTCTTGGAAAACATGAACAAGATCATCTCCAACAAGTGCATAATGCTTCTTAAAAAAATTCATTAGGAAAACCATCAAAACCTAGAGCTTTACCATATGCTAAACTAAAGGTTACTCCTTTGATTTCTTCCACTATAATTTCTACTTTAAGAATACTTCAATATACTTTTGTTATAAGATGAGAAATATGCATACTAGAAGCCTGGAAGGATTTCTTGCTGAAACTTTTAGAAGAAAATATAGTAGAAAAATGATTTGCTAAAAAATTATTAATAATTTCAATATCTTTAATGATGAAATCATTTATATAAAGTGATTCTAGTTTAGGTACTTATCCTTTCCTTTTAGAAATTTTAATTTTAATTTTTTTGCAAGGTTCATTTTCATTTTTTAGCCAACCCATGCAACTTTTAGTTAGAGCACTTTTAACTTCAAAAGTATCCCAATATTATATAACATAACAAGATTTAGTCAAGGCTTTTTGAGTTTCAAAATCAAAGGGATTTTAGTCTAGAAGAAATTGCATTTTCTTTACAAATTTTGCAAAATCTTCTTCAACTTAATGCTTATGCTTAGCAAATTGCTTTCCAAACCATCTAGCATATTTTCTAACTGTACAAGTAGTTCGTTATAGAAACTACTTGTAGGCTTTTTTTTTTACATTCTATAAAAACTTTAAAATATTTTTCCCACTAGGTCCTATGAAAATATTAGCATTCATATAGAAAAGCTCATGCTTTTAAAAGAATAAAGAATTAATACCAAAGAAAAAATGATAATAGGAAAATGATTTGACAAGTAGCATCTATATGTACTTCTACTTTCCTTATAAGCTTTCAAAAGGAAACATTGGAGATGTAAAATCTATCAAGTTGACAATAATTTCTATCATTTCCTTGTTGATAATTATACAAAGTATAATGATACTCATTTAAATGAGATGAGAATAAAGAGGTAACCTTAGAAAGAAAATATTTTTCTTTGAAATTGCACCAGTAGTCCATCAAGTTTATTTAAATGACCTTCAACCATTTTGAAATAACCTTCAATAATCCGAGGAACTTTAGGTAGAGATAGAAGATATTTCCAAACCTCTAATTGATCTCTCAAATTATTAGGAGCATAAATATTATAGAGTCCAAAGTCACATTTTTCATTATGACAAATAATCCAAATAACTCTTCAAAGGTTGTCAAAACCAAAATTCAAAACTTCTCCAATCCAATTTTTATTAATAAGAATTGCAACCCCTCCTTTCTTAACTTCATGAGTAGCTAGAAAAAAGAATGTAATTTTTAAAAATGCATTTACCAGTAAAACTAACATCATGAGTTGAAATCTTAATTTCTTACAAGAAAAGAAAATCCAAAGATAAATATCGATTGGAAAGATACTTCTAGCAATCTTTGCTTGGATCTTATCAAAAAGGCCTTGAACATTCCATAATAAAACTAACATTGAGATGTGGGGAGAGAGGCCCCCATCCTTAAATTTTTAAGCTTAGCATTTGTTTTGGAAACCATGTCATTAATAAGTGAAAAATTAAAAAAAAAATTGGAACAATAGTAAAAGTCAAAAGAGAATGAGATACCTTATGGGTTTTAAAATTAAAGCAATATTTGCAAACTTTTTTTTATGTTGCATTGAGTTAAATCTATTTACATCAATATTTTCATTGTTGGTCCTTGCTGAAAATTTCTTTTTATTCTAAAGAGGAATTCTCTTTAGATATCAAGAGTTTATTTGTATCCTTAGAATTAAAAGGATTAGTAAAAGGTTAAAAACTTGAATAAGATTTCATTTGTGCTTACTAAAAACTATTTGCTTTTTTTTTTTGAAAATTTTTATTTCTTTTTTTCACAAACCAATTTTTTTGTTAAGAATAGATTCAAATAACATGGCCTTCATGATGACAATAGGTGGAACATTCTCACAAATTATAATATGTAATTTTTTGGGAAAAACATTGATTACCAACCTTGAGTTTTAATTATATCTTCTTAAGTCGTAAATCAATCTCTACAAAATAATGTGTGTATTGCACAACATTTAGTAATGCTTTTGATTCTGTCTTTAGGATTATGCCAATTGATGAGACACATTTCGCATAGGCTGCGAGATCACGTCCACTGTGATATCGCATCCCCTGCGATATCGCGTCTTCCCTACGATATCGCGTACGTGATATCGCAGTCC
>MNCI01008305.1:348789-363956 GCA_015680685.1 Gnetum montanum | reverse complement strand
CCACCCTTAGACTGGAGACACCCTTCACATTTTCCGAACTTGAATACCTATCACGTTCAACGTCTTGTTTCTCCATTCGGGCCATCATACTCTATCTCACCACAATACCATTCTTCACAATACTATCAACCCATGCCTCCAACATAACCATGACCTTGTGCACCTTACATTCCTCCTAACTTTTAGCATTCTCATCCTTTCCCTCCTTCCACAATGCCACCAACTGTTCCTAAGGTGTTTGTACCACTGCAACCCACAACCCATGTGTCATAACTTGCATCAGTGTTTAGAATAAATGGACCTTTTAAGATAGGCGAGAGCGGTGCTAGATTCCGGCACTCCTTCAACTACTACACTTGCTTCATAGCTTTATGAGACCACTTAAAAGGAATTTGATTTTTACAATGATGGATTTCATTTATTTTCTCTGTCATTTTTTCAATATGTTTTACAACATAATTAAAACAACCTAAAAACCTTAAACATTGGTCTTTAGATTCTAATACATTAGGAAATAAAGAAATTTTCTTCAAAACATGTGGCTGCATAAAAATTCTTCTTCTCTTAAGTTGAACCCCTAAAAAATCAATTTTAGTTTGTGCTACATGAAAGTTCTTGGGATCTCCAGACAAATCGATTCCATGCTTTTGGCAAAGTTCAGTATACATCTTCAGATGTTGGATATGTTGCTGCATTGTATCAGAAAAAATTAGGAAATCATTAATATAATTAGCCAAAACTTGCTGATGATCTTTGAAAATGACATCCATCTTATGTTGAAATTGTGAGGGTGCATTCTTTAGACCAAACAGCATTACCAACCATTCGAACAAACCATTTTGTGTACTGAAGGTGGTTTTTTGCACATCTTCTTCTACAATTTTAATTTGATGGTAGCCACTTTTATAGTCAAACTTACTGAATATCTTTATTGCAACAACCTTCTGGATTAACAGCTCCTTATTGGGAAGAGGCCATTTGATTTCAATGGTGATGACATTTAAAGGAATATAATTTATCATCATTCTAGCTTTACCACGTTTTTGTTTGACATTATTTCGAACAATAAATCATGAATAGGCATAATTAGACTGGGATGGCCTAATTAAACCTTTTTCTAGAAATTTAGCCACTTGACTTTGAACTTCTTCCACATCTTGCTAATTCAGAAAAATTGGTTTACTCTGAACTCGGATATTAAGCACAATAGGTATATATGCAATAGGACTATCCTTATTCCAATAAGTTAAAGGATGATTACAACAACAACTTTTCAACAATTCAACTACTTCTGCTAATTCTCTAGCTTCTTTTTCTGAAGCTTCAATAGCTACACTTCCTATAGCTTTTATTATCTTTTGCCTATGCATATACTTATTTTGAGCCATATCTTCAATTTTATAATGAGTAAGAATGTCATCTAATGAAAGATTTGTAGACAGATTGTGAACCTAATTATGTTGATGTTAATGAAGTGCAGGAGGAATTCTTGCTACCATAATCTTTGTCTTCTTTCCTTATTCTCCAAGTGAACAAATAATCATATCTATACCAATGATGTATGGTGCCATAGAGTTCATGAAATGCGAACCAATTCCCACATCAAATCCATTGTCACTTATTTGGACAAAATTGGTTGTCCCAATAATAGAATTATTTAGCTAAAGTGGAACACCAGAGGTAAAATGTGTTAGATACCTTACACCATTCATTATATCAATCTTCAATGGCTTAGACTACACCTAAGTTGTTAAGACATCCTTATGAGAAAAATTCAATGTAGCACCAGTGTCAATAAAGGTGGTATACTTCTTCCATTTAGCAATAGCGTCAATTGCAATCTTAATAGGAATTAAGACCACATTGATGGTTGACAACATTTGCTTCACTTGATGAGCTTGATCTTTAGTTAAATCACTATCGTTCTGAGATGCTCCCATAGCCTTCGTGCCAAACCATTCTTTTTGGACTGGAAAGCTTTTCTCATAAGGGGTTATGAGAAATTTGAGAGGCACCTTAGCAGTCACTTTGGTTGGGATTGGTTCTTCAAAAGAAGATGGAGGTTCAGTTTTTGAGAACCTTCTAGGTAGCGGCTTAGTACATTTCAGGGTGGAAAAACTTGCTTCATTATCAGTTGATTCATGCAAAATAAAAGAATTGTTAGAAAAATCATTATTGTCATTGTAGTCGTGAAAGATGTTGGCATTTTTCTCTTTCTCCATGGATTACAATAGTTCTTCATATTCTTCTAGAGTGAGGTCTTGCATCCAAGCAACTTTTAACTCTTAAGCTGATTTTGCCATGTAAAACCGGGGGTTTTCTTCTTCTGGTGAATCATCTTCATCATCTTCTTCTTCTACTTCATCACTTTGGTCTTCATCTTCATCAAACAATAACTTTACTTGATAAACTTGGTCTTTCTCTTCATTAGGATCATCGACAAATTCCCATTCTTGATAATCTTCAAAGAAAGCTTTGATTTTTGGATCTGCTTTCCTTTTAGGACATTCATAGGAATAATGTCCAGTTTCTTTGCAATTGTAACAACAAACTACTTTTTTGTTTACTGGACTTTTTCGCCTCTTGACGAACATTTTTCTTGTTCTCGAAAATTTCTAAAACTTCTAAAAATTTTGTCTCCTAGGCTTAGACGAAAATCATCTAAACCTTCTTCTTAACATACCTTGTTTATGACTTCTATGAGGTTGTCTTGGTGTGAGACTAAACACATCTACTCCATCCAAATGAGCACACACTTCAGCAGAGGACATTAACTTAGAGAGAGAGATTTGATAACATGCTTGTTGTAGCTCCTGTCTTGCCATGTGCATAATGTTAATGAAATACATTGTCGATAGATCCATTTGTTTTTCCATCAATTTTTATAACACCACATGCCCCAATTTAGCTATAAATGCTCCCAAGTATAAGTAAGAAATCATAGGATCCCTATGAAGTGCTAACCTATACACTTCTTTAGCATATTTTGCGCTAAATTTCTCAAAATAGGCCATATTTTGCAATTTTCTCTGTGATAACATCAACTTATCTTTTAATCTTAAATTAACAGATAAATCCACTGTAAATTCTATTACCAGGGTAATGAAGAGACCTTGCAATCCTCCATCAAGCAATTCTTCTTACTGAGCTATGGTGGAACTTTTCCACCAATGATGAATTTTACCAGCAAATCTAGTTAAGCCTCCAATGATTATTGTTCTTTCATTTAGATTCAACACATTCATTGCTACTCAAAGTTGATCTATCCACAATCTTAAAGGATGCAATACCTCTTTCAACAGTACATAATCAATGTTGATCACTAGTACCTTTGCAACTGGCCATTACTGAAAGGCATTGAACGATGATGATTGAGGATATTGATTCCACGATGGTATCGGCATAGCATGCCTAGCCATCATGAACTTGGTTTGGAAACTAGATTCATCAATTAGTTTTTGATATTTGTGATGAATATTACCACCACATTTAGCATCTTTTTCATGAGGGGCTATTGCCTAAGCAACTGTAGCTGATGATGGTTGTTGAGGTTACTTTAACTTCTTCTCAGTTTTCAATTTTTTAAGCTTCTCAATAAGGTCTTCTATTCGTGCACTATGAAAATTCTTAACTTCATGAATTTGAGGCAACTTCAGTTGATTATCCAAAGTGAAGACTTCTTTCCACACGGGCACCTTCTAATTAGTTCTCTGCTTGGAAACAGACTCTTTTGCAGACTAAAGCCTTTCTTGGATTTGGACCACTTTTTCATCTAATTGACCAATTAGCTATTCTATATTAACTATAGAACCCTTCATCAAATTCCAATTTCAAAAACAATAATTGGTCCAATTTACCAGATAATTTAGTTGCCTGATTTCATCCCGTTGATTTTGTGTAGAATCAACAGAATGCTCCAACAAATAGCTACAATCAGCACAAGTATCTAGAGGATCAACATCTTCATTTGCTATTTTCATATATGACCCCCTTGGTGACCATTTTTCTCCAAACACCAATGTTCTTCCATGTATAGTTTTGTGAGACTGTAACATGAAGAGATGACCTTTAGCATCATAATTTGGTGATGTCGGCTTCTTTTGATTTGAACTTGAACTTGAATCATGCTTGACAAGTGGAAGAGTGGATGGTAGAGCTTCTAAAGAAATTACAACAGATCGAGCAAACTGCTGTATCGGGTACTTACTCCATTGATGACAACTCTTTGGAATCATCTAAAACTCCTAATCTTTTAAATAGGACTACATCCTTGGAAAACCTTGGACATAACCTTCTACATCAATGCTACGTCCACAAGCTATTAGATGTTTGCTTCCAACAGGAAATTTGACTCCCCATTTCAACTTATGGTTCATCAAAATCGTGTTGGAAAGTTAAAATGTCCCACGAGCACCAATAGTAGCATACACCAAACCAGGAAGTAACTGCACACCATGTATTTCCACACAAAGCAAAGCCGATGAAATATGTTCATCGCTTAAAGCTAACTAGAAGTTTGGTTAAATAAAGCAAATGGCATTTGTAGACAAAATACCCTTGAATTGAAAAATTTTAGCAAGATCCTAGACAATACACATCGTCAGGATCAGGGAGACTTGCACCTCCTATTATACAACTATCTAGCAAGGTAACCATGAATTCCGCTCCAATATCATAATTAAATTGAGGACTCACAATAATGTCTATTTGCCCTATATGTACATAATTGAAACCCTTATTTTTCCCCTCAGAAACCTCTTCATTAGTAAAAAAAAAAGGGTAAAAACACTGGATGAATATCATGACCCTTTATATCTAATAAAGCTTCACATTTCTTTATACTGGTTAACATATGGGCAGAGAAAACATTGGAGAAATTATAAATTGGCTGCTTTGTAATTTCAGGAAAAGTAATCTTGCCATCACTATTAACAAAAGATCTTTTTTGTAAAAAAAATTCATGCAAGGGTAGAATAGCTTTTTGGTCTTCAAACATCTCTTCTTCATTCTTAGGGAGTTTTATGGACTTACCTCGCATCATAAAGGCTTGATGCGTTTTTGGATCATAATCTTCAATGTTCATCAAGTCATAAATATCATCATCTTCAACTATATGTTGCAGTTGAAACACTCATCAATGCATGTGTCTTTCTTCTTCAGCATCCAAAGACATTTGAGCAAATTCGTCCACAATCTTGGTAGAGTATTCTTCAGAAGGAACTTTCTGACCGCTTTGAATCTTTCAAATTAACTCCTCATCTTCAGCTTGAAACGACCCAATCAAATCTTCTAACGGATGTGGTTGCTCTTCTTCAAGCCAATCATTAAAATCTTATGAAGAAAAAATGAATAACTCTCTAGCCTTCAAATATGCATAAACTTACAAATATCATCTTCAATTTCAAGATTAGGAACCACTTGATCATCTGAAGATCCGACTTCTTCAATAGGTTGATGCACAAAATTGATGCCACTAGCAAAAGATCCACCCATTTCTGCCAAACTTTCTTCATGAAATTGCATGACTGCTTTGCCCTTTTCATTTTTTATTGTCATTTTTTCTTGTTTTGTACTTTCTATCAAATTCACAAACTCTTCATGAAATTTTAACAATTCATCTTCCCAAGGAATAGGAACAGATTCAGCAATTTGTGATGAATTTGAAGGAATAGAAGGACTTCTTTTAGGCATCAGACTTTCGATTGGATCATAAGTAGTAAGAGAAGGAACAGAGGTGTAACCTTGACCCATTGTCCAACAAAAATTGGGGATTATTTCTTCTCATTCAGCAACTTTCTTTCCAGCCAACACCCAAAGCATGTCACCATACTTCTTTCTTGCTCCAAAAGCATGATCAGCATCAGTACCAGTATAATCATAAATAATGAATAGATTTTGCTAAAATTAGTAGAACTTGAAGCCGAGATAGAGGAAAATAAAAATGAATCTAATCTTGAATGAATAGAGATAAAAACGGGATCTACAATTTTTGAAGCTTTGAAAGAATAAGATGAAAAAAGGGGCAAAAGAAAAAAAATTGTGTTTTGTTGATATCCCAAAGATAGAAGATGTAAGAGATGAAACTTTATTTAAGAAAGTTGAAAAACTTGTAGATGATATGCATCTAACTTTTCTAAAAATTAATAAAGTTTTTAGGGTTCCAAGTAAACAACATGAAAAGCCCCGGCATGTAATTATTAAGTTTCATGATGTAGAAGATAGAGTGCATCTTTGGAGACATTGAAGCCACATGAAGCAAACTGAGAATGGGAAATTTTTTTGGATAAATGAGAAGCTTAATCAAAAAGAACTTGCAAACAAGGCTAAACAATGGAAAAAAGTTAAAGCAACTTGTGAACAAGGTTTTGATGATAATAAACAATATGTTTAACTAAAAATCTTATATGAGTATGGTTGTGTTTTCATTGATGTACGCTATTTTGTTCCTAGAGATGCTACATTGTATGATTCTATAGAGTTTTCTTGTGATAATCCTTTTTAATTCTTAGACAATGATATTGTAGAATTTGTAGCAAAAGGCTTAGTATTTATTTGTGAAGATTTTAATGCAAGGATAGGTTCACAATAAATAAAAATTATTCAATGACAACATAATGTTGGTAGTTTAGACATTGTTGAAGATCATAACTAGACTTGACATTCTATGGATGACACTATTAATAAGATGGATCAACAATTATGAAAAAAAAATTAATCTTTTGATTTGCAGTGGACTTACTAGATTTCATCAATCTTCATCATTTACTTTCACAAGACCTTAAGGTAACTCTTGCATTGATTTGCTTCTATGTTCTAATGAAGATATTGATTTTATTAAGGAATTGAAAATTGAAAGTCTTGCCATCATCATATTGAGTTTTTGATGTAAATTCCAATTGTTTCTTAGATAATAAAAAATAAGAATATAAAAAAATGTTAGTACAAACTCATCCTAGTAGTCAAGGAAAAATATATGAATGCAACACATAACAAATGGGATCTTGAAAGATAACATAATAAACTTTAAAAAATTTTGCTTATAGCAGCTAAGCAAATTATGCATTCACAACAAGAAGATGCTTGGAAGACTTAGTTTGATGAGGACTCAATGCAAACTAGGTAAAATATTAAGAATACGAATAAGAATCATAAATAAAGTTTAGTTAAAGCATATCAATGCTTCATTAGAACCAAGAAAAGGAAATTTATCAAGGAACAACATGAAGATTTTACTTACACTATTAAAAAGGAACCTAGATAGTTATGGAAATGTTTTCATCATAAAGCTTTTTCATCATTTACTTTTTCTTTTCAAAATACTTGCTCCTTTTACAATAAGCTATTTACAAGACAAGATGATAATTCTACTACTATTGTATAACAAGCATCTTTGCAATTTAGTTTTGAGGAAGTCATACAAGGTATTAAAAAGCTAGCAACTGGCAAAGATGTAGATTCAAATGATTTATACACAGAATTATCAAAGTAAGTAGGATCTACTATTCATAGAGAAATTTGGCACAAATTAAATTAAGCACTAGAGCAAGGATTAAATTAACATTGGAAAACTAGTAAAGATATCTTGTTATATAAAAAGGAGGATAAAAATAATGTAAACAATTATCGAATGATCCTTGTGAGTAATATTTTTGCTAAGCTGTTGAGTACTCTACAAAAAAAAAGAAAAAAAAAAGAACTAGTTCTTGGGCTGAAGGTAACTAGGTTAGGGTAAGATATTAAGTAGGTTTTAGACAAAATCACTCTACTATTGATCACTTAGTTACTCTTAGACACTACATGGAGTTTGTAAAAATGCCTAATAAAAAAAAATTTATTTGTTTTATTGACTTTGCAAAAGCATATGATTCAGTGATCTATACAAAACTATGGTTGCACTTGCATAAAATTGGCCTCTTTTCATATTTGATTGCAACAACTCAAAGATTGTATGAGAAAAATTTCGATTTTAGAGAAAAATTAAAATTAAGCAAGGTTTCCCTCTTTCTCTAACTCTATTTTGTATCTCTATTGATGAAATGTAAGAATGGTTATGCAATATGCAATATAGTCATGCTATTAAAATTGGATCCCACATAGTGAATCTTCTTTTATATGTAAATGATGCTACCTTTATCTCCGCTACTATAGAAGGTATGCAAAATATGTTGCAAAATTATTGTCGTTCATCTAGTCTTCAAGTTAATGTAGATAAAAACAAATTGATTATTTGGGGTACAAGAAATAACTGTTATAACTTCCATTTTAGTGGTAATGTGCAAATAGTATATTCTTTTAAATATTTGAGCCTCATTTATATGAACATATACATGTGGGGGAAGTGCATCAAATAAAAAATATCATGAGGTTTCAAGCTCTATATGCTTTCAAAAACAAGTGCAAGGATTTAGGCCTTTAGGCTTGGGAAGTCAAGAAAACAAAATTTTCAAATTATCATCTATCTTATTGTATTAGATGGCTATGTTGTTTGGGGACCTAGACTTAGTGCTAAACTTTGGAATGATATTGAAAGAGTGAAAAAAAAAATTTCTTCTTGATGAGTTAAAGATGATGATGCAAATACCTTACTTAATGTTATCATGCGAATGTGATTTATTACCTTTAGAAGCAAAAGTCTTGTGCCAATTTATTACATACACACATAGCTTGCATATCTCAAGGCAAGAAAAATTCTCTAAAGTAGTTCTTAAGGATTCACAAGACCATGATTGGTATTTTCTAGGGATGTAATGGTTAAGAAAATGGAATATCTCTTAGGAGGACATGCAACAAAATCCTAAGTATGTTTGCCAACTAGTGAAGTAGAAGGCTTTAACAAAGACATGGCCTAATGTGAAAGATAAAAGGAAATTTTATTTACACCACATTAGATCTAATAAACTAGATGTAAAGCCTCATTATCTCTCAATTGTTATTTCCATCAAGTATTGGAATGTTGTTAGTAATCTTCACTTAAGTTCTCATCATCTTAGAATTGAAAGTGGAAGATGGATTCAACTCCCCCAAGAAGAGTGCATTTGTAGGTTGTGTAGATCAAGAACCCTTGAAGATGAGTTACATGTATTTCTTTCTTGTGCTATGACTACCCATTTAAGACAATGTTACAACAAAAAGCCTATATGATTTTTTTTATGCCCTAATGACACTTGGTCAATTTGTAGAATCTCTCTTTATTTTTCATGAAAATGTAATATCAATCCAATAGACCCTATGGATCTTTAGACGTAATAAAGCTTCATTTCATTTTATTTCATAAATCATCAAGTAAAAAAAATTGAAAACTTCAGAATTCTTCATAGTCTCTACTATCTAAGAGACATTAGTATTTTCCATCTTTAAATCATTCTTCATCAAAAAAAATTTCTGCTACAAAAACTCTATCAAAAACCCTCAAGATCGACAAACCACTCAACTTTAAATATGTTATTATATACTTTAGTAGTAATAAAGGAAGATTAGCCTTCGATTAGTAGTTGACCCTAAGTTTGTAATGGCATGTAGACTCGAAGTCAACTACTTATGTTCACACAACATCTTTCATGACTATAAAGCATGAGCATTTAACCATAAGTACTTGTTCATTAGCATAAAGCCTAATTCTCAAATATTCAAGTAGTAGCTTTTAGTAATATAACATTAATGATGTCATAGTGCTAGTCATATAATCATGTGATCATATAAGTAGATGACTTCCCACCAATGTAGGACCAAACGTAACTTTTGTATGAATACACATATATAGTCACAAGCTTATAGCATAATTCATTATATATCACATTAAAAAGTCAAATTCATTACACCAAAATAAAGAATTGATTCTTGCATAAAGGAATTAACTTCTTCTATGGATGTTGAAATTATTATTAATTCTTGAAGCATACACTTACATGTAAGTAGGAATTTGTAACACCTCCTAGTGTCGTAAATATTCCTTTTATTGAAATGACTCTTTTTTCTATCAATTTTGCTAAAATGAAAAGCAATTTCACTATCTACTAATTTCAATTTTATTTATATTCTAAATCAAATTTATTTCTTTTTAAACTCAATTTAACTATAGTATCAATTTGTCAACATCCTAACTGATGAGTGGCAGGTACCCCTACACTCAACCATACAAATATGAGCGTTTCATGCACGATCTGGTCAAACTTCGCAGATGGACTAGTTGTGGTATCCAGACAGTTACTCATAGATCATAGTTCATTATCTTCCCACCTGGACTAGTATTAACTTTGTCACATATGGTTTAGTCCAGAGTGAGGTGTATGATGTGTTCCTACTAATGCTACTCCTGGGTATTATGGTAAATAATATCAACTAAACTAAGAGAGNGAGAATCTAACTAGCCTAAGTGCGATGAGCATTCATTCCTTAATCATCTATACACATCTTGGACCTCGTGCACAAAAACTGCTGGGATTACCAAGCATATGGCCTTGGTACGCTACTGGGCTCTCAAGTAGTCACACTTAAATGCTCGTGATTAAGTCATACTCATTCGGCGTTACTAGGAGATAAGGGTGAAGAGATGTTAACTAAGAAAGCAGTAAATAACAATTAAATAAATAATTAAGCTAAGTGGATGCTACAATGATGAAGTAATCTTGATCTTTATTGCTGATCATATGTGTGTTCAAGTACGTCACACTCGAATAAGGATGCCGTACAATTACAATCACAACACTGCAGGCATGCACTAGGAGAAAAGGGTTGAGAGGAAAAGTAATAAAGAGTCTCTACAAAACTACTAAACTTAAACTTAAAAACTTCCAAAAAACTGCCTACCAGACCTGCCTACCTCTTATTTATAGATGAGGAGACAGGCTACAATATCGTGTACGCGATATCACATCTAGGTTGTGATATCACATACGCAATATCACGTATGCGATATCATGGCTGCGATCTCGCAGCCAACAATTCATAACTCATCATACCCCTACGATTGAATGAAAACTCGTTCTCAAGTTAAAGTGAGAACAAGCTCTATTGATTACACAGTGGATAGGTATGGGATTATTGACTGAGGAGAATGGATTCATGCCACAGTGTGGAATCAGAAGAAAATTGAGACACAACATAGAGAATGCAAAAGAAAATCCTATAGCTACAAAATTGATGGAACTCATGTAGTTCCTGGTGGCAGTGGCTCCTCCATGGGTGCCTTTCCCTTGTCTTGTGCTCCAGGTCTTGGAATTTGATGGCATTGAAGTATGGCCTAGAGTTTCTCCTCTTCAGTTCGAGGATCCTGTGCCGTCCATGCTAATGTTTCAATGTTTGATAGAGTCGGCACCTCCCATGGACACGATCGTTTTGGAAACATTTTATTTTCTTTGACATACTAAGCTGCAAACAGCCGCTGATCCTCCTCGTAAGCTCTGGCTTTGTCTCTGTATTCTTGAAAATCTGCAAGCCATCGAGCCAAGTCTGTTGCAACACCTTTTTGTCCTTGGTAGCTTGCTCAACCACTTCGAGTTCAGAATTTGCAACCTCTAGTTTTTTGCATTTTGCAAATTCTACTTCATATTTGACATAGGTGGTGGCTACCTATTGCTCGAGCTCTGTTCTCCAATATATTTTGTAAGGACATGGATCTGCAAGTCCCAGTTCTTAACTTCTGCCTGGTGGACAAATGCATATGTGTCCAATATGGCTCGCCAGTTAGTGTGTTGAGCATTGAGAGCGTTGATGTGGGCCTTGGCCATATGGATCTCCTTCTCGATGATCTGTTTATACATCCCCACCTGGTCCCGGAAGTGCTCCTTTAGCTTCTCATGCTGTTTAGCCTCATTCTGCCATGCGCTTATTTCAATAGTCGTCTTTTGACGGATGGTGCGTGCCTCCTTCATCGAGAGGGTTTAATTTTCCCTGGCTAAATGGTTCATGTCCTGGTTGACCTTGATGAGTTATTCTTGCAACTATTGAAAATGTTCTTTGAGAACATTCTTTTGTTTCTCCACAGAGGTCAATTGAAGGTTGTCAGCAACAAGTTGTTTATTTTCCTCTTGTAAGACTTTGAGTGCCTTGGTGTGCGCGTAAGTTTGCGCTTGTGCCGTAGAGGCATCCCAAATAGCCTTTTCTTTTTCTTCCGCCACCTTCTTATTCTCCATCAATAATTTGGTAAATTTCTCAATTTTGAAAGTGTCCAGTTGGTCTACAGAAACAAATTGAGAAGGATCCCGTTGTGCTGCTTGTAGGGTCATGATCCTTTCTTGCAATCTTTGCACTTCTACTTTTGCATGCTTAGCCCTCATTTCTGTCAAGATCAACTTCCCTTTGGTAGAAATGAGGTCTGATTGGATTACTCTAACATCCTGTGGGATGTCAAACAAGGACATCATTACTTGTCCTGTTTGTAGTAATCAGTCAAGTACATCCTCATGTTCCGCAAGAGTCATTGAGGTTCCAGCCAGAGTTTGAGCATCCCGTGCTCCTGTAAGATCTACCGATGGCACAACAAGTACATTGAATGATTCTTTAATATGGTCTGTGACCACTTCTGTGGCTCCTACTACATCCTGGTGCTACATGACCATCACTGTGGCCCCTTCACCAGTTTCTAATTGCATTTGAAACGATGCAGTGTTTCCTAAGATCTGTTGTGACCAAGTGCTCTCCCCTCCTCTTGTATGGATGGGCACTTCACCCCTTGTGCGATCCAAAGAAATCGTGGGCTGTACAACATCATCAATGACGTGGAAGAGATTTGCATCATCACAACTTTCCCAACTGACCGTCTCAACGATGGCCTTGAGATGGCTCATTGATGGTTTGTAATCTTGCGGTGGTGGTGGTGGTTGATCCTACTGGCCTATGCTAGGCCCTGCTTCTTGTTATTGGGTAGATCCTGTGCTTGGAAGTTGGATGGGTCCTACAAGTTGAGTTGCAATTGGCCCTGCTATTTGTTCTTTTTCTTGTTTTGGCCCCAGCATCTCACCAGTGATTTTCCTTACGGTTGGTGGCTTTAGTAGTTTGGCATACGAAGCATTTTGGGCTTTTCGGAGGACATCATTGGTGTATCCTCTAATACCAGCACGTCTGCACAACTTCTTGATAAGACAAGGGAAGGGCAACGCAAGCTTCCCTATCTTTCGTTCTTCAAACCGCCTCAGGATCTCTGTAAAATATAGATGAGGTAGGTTAGCATTAACCTTTCCCATCAACACTACACATCCTCTAGCCACATATGTTGAAATTCTTTTTAAACCTTTTGTGGGGAAGAGGTGATAAGTTCCTATTTTGAAGTAAATCCTTTCTTCCGTCATCAACTCCCCAAACATCTTATCTTCCTTGCCATATGTCCTTTCCAACCAAACTTGTCATGCATCAAGGTCTGAATGGGTAGAAAACTAAGCAACCTTTGGCCCTGTATTCGGAAGGTTTAAGACTTTCAAAATGGCTTGCATAGGAAAATCAATAGTCACACCAAAAATGTTAACCATGATGCCTTGTTCTTTGTTGTGCCAAAATTGGTACGTTTCCCCTAAGTACTAGGCACCGCTTTCAAAGAGGATAGGCCATAATGGGGACCCTTTGAGGTGATCCCTAACGGCCTCCAGAGCAAATTCTTCGAAAGATCCAAAGTTTAATTCCACAATCACTATAGTGAACATGGACCTTTCATGGATGGCCTGAACACAATCCTAGGGCAACGTGAGATGTTGTTCCTATTCAGGTGTTGTTGTAGCTCCTCCTTTTTCCTACCTTGATTGTATAGTAGCAGGGTCCTCTTGGTGGATGCTAAATGATTGTTCCTCCTACTCTGCATGTTTTCTAGCAGGAACTTGTCCTTCACCTCTCCTAGGTTGTTTACTTCCACCTTGAGCAGGACCTTCCTGTTGTCCACGTTTTAGGGCCATCTGCAATCACACGGGGCCAATCGTTAGTAAGGTTGTTTCCAAGGTTAGGTTATACCTTACTGCTTGCCTTAATGGAATTTCTTTATCTCCATGTGACGTTAATTAAAATGTCCCCGAAAGATTATAATATTGAATCCTCTTTACTTAGGTCGTTTCCAAATCTAGTTTCCCGATATAACTAAGGGGATGAAATTGTTTTTGGCACATTTATCCTTAATTTTATAACTAATTACCCTTGATAATAACCTTCAGGCGATGAAAAATTCCAAAAAAAAATTATGCACTATTCAGCGTGTGCCCCTCCCCCATGACTAAGCTGAACACTTCGGGTTCAAGTAGGTTCAAACGAAATGAAAATCGAAGGACCAGCAACCGAGTTATGGATATGAAAGCAAAGGACGCACAATCGCAAGTCATAGAGAGAAATTTGAAAGACTTCCCCCACGTGAATAGTTGAAAATGATGTTAAGTAGTGCAAGGAGTCACTTATATATAGATTTTTGGGACGCGATATCGTGGCCTATCAATGTTAAGGCACTATGGAATATATTGAATTTTTAAAGATTTTTTTGAAGTGGACGATGTAAACTAAGGACATGTGGATGAGTGTTAAAGGGTTCTAGGGTAATTCAACTAGTTCTGAAGGCATGAATAATTATGATGGTGTGGAATTGACCAATAAGGACCTCGGGTGGTAAGGGAGAGAAAAAGGCTATGTGATGGTTCATAGGAACATTCGAATCAGAGGGATAGTAATAAGGGAAATAATATCATTGAAAATATGCTAAGGGTAATAGATGATGTGTGGAAGATGTGTTATGAGTGAAAATTACAAAAAATTAGGCAAGTGGATCCTCCCCAAACAAGTTCCAACCTATAATGCCCTTGCGTAACCACTCTTGAAAATGTCTATGGGCACTAGAAGGGTTAAATTTAATCCACAATGGTTCCACAAAACACACACATGTAAGTATCACCGGAATGAGGTAAGAATTCTACGCTATACGAGACACGAGCTACAATTACATGAACAGTGAGATGAGACGGACTCTAGAAGGGATTGTAGAAATTGCGACATGAGGTAACTGACCCAAGGCATAGTGAATCTTGCGTGTAAGGCATGATTAATGTGTCATTAACCCATCATTCCAAGATCGGTACCAAGTCTATTCCTCTGATCAGTGACACCGCATCATTTCATCCCATGTTGAGCGACTATGAAAGTACCATAACAACAAGGTATATGATCACTTAGCATTTTGTTCAAGGGAGGAGTGACTTTTATGG